>JAMKCH010078428.1:0-15455 GCA_023653785.1 Ophioderma brevispina | reverse complement strand
CTTAATGTCACCTGTGCGAAATGATGTCTATTATGGAGAGCTGGGTTGTACACTAAGCTTCGTTATTGGTAACAGTTGTTACTACACATCTGGCCTACTAATTACCTGTGTCACGATGGAGAGATATTACGCAAAAGAAACCGAGAACCAAAGCAAATTTTTTTGCTGATATAAGTTCACACATACATGTAAGTAAACAATTATTAGTAACATTAAAAATAATTAACCCTTTATGTGCTGAAACAAACAATTTCATCATGGACGTTGCCAAACCGTTACTGTACAAACTCTATAGGAAAATGACGTGTATTTTGCAACACCCGTAAAAAATACAGGATTCCCTAAAACTGCTAGTTTTGTGTTAAATATAAGTAATTTGGGTCTTCTAGAATAGATATCAACATAAAATAAGTTTTCAAAATGTTTGATGTAAGCGCAAGGCTCATTTGAATTTTCCGTCTTTTTGCCCAATTTTCGCGTGTTTTGAAAATAATGTTTTGCCCCTAATTTACACCCAAAATAGCAAATTTCATTTTTTATTGCTGATTTGGGGTTGTCTTATGATACTTCACATGTGGTATAAATTTCGTGCAAAAATTCCCTCGGAAAAAGTGGTTTCCTTAGGGGGGGTCCATGGAACCCCCCTTGGGCACCAACGGGAGTGAAAACCCCTTGGTCACTTAAGTGTTAAGATCATCATTACATCTTGGATAACTAGCATCTTAATTTCTAGCGGGTTTCAAGTCCTGATCTCGAATATTGAAACTTACTGCATTGTATGGCCCGATGGCCACCAGTTCTCACATCTTCCGAAGAAGGTTAGTGATTGTACACCACTGCGTGACATTTCTACCAGTTTTGCACACGCGTTTGATTTCGTAATATATTTGTTAGCATTCATTGGTAACTTCGTGATGTATATCAACATTTTTAAAGCGCTAAGTACGCGGGCGTCAAACAATCAAGGGAAATGGTGAGCATCAATCAGAGCCAGGCTCAACGTGAATGCTATCAGGTGGTTCGACTTTTAATCACTAACGGTATGGTTTTTCTATTGTGTCAGACACCTTATCGACTTGTAAACTTTGACTACGTAGCACTTTACACCATTGGAGCAGAATTGTTCACCAAGGCACAGTTTGTTAATGTAAAAATGATCTCTATGTGTATGCTTTACATAAACAGTTTAGTCAATCCATTCATATATGTGTGGACCAGCTCCATTTACCGAAGAGCGTTTGTGCGGGCATTCAATTTCAAATAATAGTAAGAGTAGAACTCAAGATTATCTAAGACCTTGTGGACTACACAAATCTATATGTGTGTATATTTTCAGTACTGTTTCGCACTACATCTTTCGGGAACTACAATAAAGTTTTTAATGTTGAGAGTGAAGGTAAAATGTTAATTTCATCTTTTTATAGTATGATGTAGGTCTTCGATAAAATTGTGTGTATGATTGGTCTTATGCACTTCAACATGATTTTTGATCAACTCATAGTAGAGGAACAGCGTGTAGATCCGTAACCAAACTATGGGAACAAAGATTTGAAGGTGTTTTGGGGTTTCCTGATATATGTTAACGTTTTTGACTTGTTCAGGTGTAGAAGTAATTATAATCCGGCGTACGCATAGTCCGGCTACAACGGTAAAGAATAGGGCACTCGATTCAGTTGACTCTTTACGCAACATTAGTTTCACGCTTGATTCCGTTGTCGTCTATGGAGCCCGGACTGTCACTCCCGGCGGACTATAATTACTTTCACACCGGCATTTTGGGAAAGGGGCATTGAAATTAACTGTCGCAATTGAACCAATATTCATAATCCACTTTAAAATAGCTGCCATTTTGCAT
Organism: Ophioderma brevispina; assembly: GCA_023653785.1. Lineage (NCBI taxonomy): Eukaryota > Metazoa > Echinodermata > Ophiuroidea > Amphilepidida > Ophiodermatidae > Ophioderma > Ophioderma brevispina. Next base: position 13,600 of record JAMKCH010078428.1, on the reverse strand, counting down.
CTCAGGGTCAATGCTACCATTCGTACTTTTAAAAATTTGCAAAATTGACTTTGTCATGCAGGGCAACATAAAATTATACACTTGCTAAAATGCCGGAATATTTAAGAGGAAAGACTCGTATTTAAGCTGGGAACACAAGTTGGAGGTTGTTAAAACTTCACGTTGCCATGGTTATCTTGGTATTCAGTGCGATTCTTGATAATCGCCTCTGTAATACCTGTTGAATGTGATGATGCAAATAACACCCATGACCGAGTCACATGAAAGCGCTCAAATCGGTTTGTGGTTTGTCGTCTGTATAGGCTGAGAAAAATAACTTAAATTCTAGGTGAAGCTGGAAAAAAATTGCAATATAATTTCTTTCACCACAATGCATTTCTATATAGTCCCCAGAATGCCATACTAAAAGTCCAGAAAAATCCAAGTGGTGGAAATATGGCTAATTTGTATAAATCCAAAATGGCCGCCAATCCTAAGACTTTTACAAGGATTTTGTTGTACCGTGTTTCATCAAAAAAAAAAACCGCAACCGGTGGCCAGGCGCCATAGAGTTTTGACAAAAGCACTTGACTACTTATCTTTGTTGTAAGGTAAGAGGGACTGTTGAGCTATATCCCTGAAAATTTTCTAAATGTTTAATCACATTTTTTACGATATGACCCCAAAATCGCAGCAACCTGCAAGGAAACCCATTTAAACAATTGAGACGTTATAACTACAAATACTGCACTTAAACGTTTTTGCGCCCAGAACCACCAATATGAATCGTCTATTATCCAACCACCATTGTCCTTTTTTTAAGAAAGTACAGCTACTCCTGCCACAGATATTAACATATAATTTTTCCCATTGGTATAACAGCTAAAAACATGCATTTTAACCACTTAAAAAAAAAAAAAAAAAAAAATATGATCAACAAAAAGCGCTTCGTATGCCAAATAAGACAGCATGGATTAGCGCTAATCATTCATCATCATTTTTGTGACGGCACACAAAGAGTTATCTTAACCCACAAAAGTTAATGACAGACAGAAGATACTTATTGTACTGTTTATTGAGTTTGTGTTGAAAACATGTTTTAACCTTTCTAAAAAGTTGAGAATGTAAATATAGTTTCAGTAACATCGTTGGCAGAAGCCCAATGCATTATCCATTTATTTAATGTGGAGTTTGTCTACGACTTAGTCCATCATGTGGTCATAGTTTATATCGTCTTGAAAGATATTTTGGTGTCACAATAAATTATGTTTTTCATTATCGTACGTATGAATTATGTAAATGCAGTCCCATGTCACCCAGTTTGAAGTTGTTCGCAAGGAATTTGGGCAGTAAAGTTGAATGCAATCAATTTGTCTTTGCCATTCTTTCTTCATTGCCAGTCCGGATTGCCAGTCTTGTGGGTTACCAGCTCCTCTTTTTGTACAATGGGTTCTGCGGGTTACTTGATTGTTGGTGTCATCTTCTTACAACAAACTATTGACCTACTTATGCACTTTTCGGGAATATTAGCTAACAGTCACATCGTACCTTACCACAAAGAAAAGGTAGTCACGTGCTTTTGTTTCAAAACGTATGGCCCTGCCACGAAGTGTTGCGTTTTTAGGACACACGGTATACGTTATCTATAATATTTTTGGCAACCTAAAATGCCTACATTTGTTATATTTATGAAGATATGATATTGTATGTCTTAAACATACAACCATTCATACTTGGCAGAAGTGTACTTAATTTGCATAAATCTCCATAATGGCCGCAAATCTACGACTTTACACACTGATGTGTTATAATTGTTTATTATTTGGCACCCGAAATGCCTAAATTTATTACATTTATGAACCTTATTATATTTTATTCTGTAAAGGCCCTAATACCATGCTTTGTAGCATTATCCTAATTTGCATAAAGCTAAAATGCCTGCCATTCACAATTTTGAAGCAAAGATGGTCAAACTTGAATCAAATCTATTTTGTACTTGACCTAAAAACACTTAGATTTGCTTTCACTATCATATCACTGGTTATATTTACTTCCTACAGCATCCCCACCAGCTCCGTCTTACAACCCCCCCCCACACACACCCAGACAACCACCACCACACACCCACCCCCACACACATCCACACCCCCCGCACACACAATCCCATTAACTCATCAGACATGCAAAACTGCTAATCTATAATTGAATCACTTATTACGTCATGATAAATTTGGTCATAAATAACATGACTATGTGAAGTGTTCCTGGCCCTTTGTTGGCATCAATATCAATCAAAAGTTGTTCGCCACTACTACAAGCTCATGGTCATATCCAAAACTGTTTAAAAAAATTGGGGAAAATATTTTATTTATAGAGATCCAGTTTTTTCGCAAAACATTTGATTCTCGATACACACATGGATTCTAGAAGAAAACTTGTTATATCGTTTAAAAAAGTTATCAATCGATAAACCAGGTTTTTTCAATTGAAAAATGGCCATTAGTATTAAAAAAACCTTATTATCCTTCGCTACCTAGTTTCTCATTGAAAAATTTTAGGTTAAAAACAGATCACGCACAAGAAAGAGCCACCTTTTTGAAAACGAAAAATTAAGCATGCTCCGGCGATACCCTAAGCTTCATCGAGAATTCAGGTTTATCTACTGAACATCCAGCCTGATCGTCTGAAGTTCCTCCTAAGGTTTGCAGGAGTCAAGCAAGACAAAATTGGAAGAATTTCTCAGGCGTTGCCATAAGGCAACCGCTAACAGCTCATTCACCATACATTCAGAGGCAGCAATCTTGGTGTGAAAAGTGATGTTATTTCTCTTTTGCCAAGTGGAAAACAGAGCCGAGTCTTTTGGAAGCAAATTCAGTAGCTAGGTGTGTTTTTTTTTCGCTCGTATCGCAGTCGGTGGGAGAGCGTGGCCTAGGCGGTTAGGGGTGGCTTGCCTCGTGCGCAAAATTTACAATAAATCAAAATTCCCGGGTTCGAATCCCGGTGGTGTCGTGCACTTGCTGTATTTAATTCGGGTACTACCAATTCTGGAATTTGATCTGTATACCATCTATTGATTAAAAACGGAATTACCGCTCTCCTCCATGGTTTTCACAGTGGAATTGGCAATGGATCTGAAAGCATCCCGTCCTTTCGGAGTGGACGGTTAGGCCGTCGGTCCCGTGTACAGAGGGCCACAACTGTAACAGGTCATCGCATCATTGGCAATAAGAGTAGGGTGTAGAACCCCTGACGTGTTCCCAATCCGCCCCAGCCTCAAATAGCGTCCATGTTAGTAGCGTCTTATCATGAGCACTCGGCCGCCGGATCAGCACGACTTGCTGAACAAATCCTAACACAACCACAAAGCCATTACCAATGACTTGTGGATACGGCAACAACAACAAGCAGTCCGTATTGCACGTCCAATTTGTACAATTGTCACCATGCCTTGCAGCTCAACAAGTGGGTGTAAAGGAATTGTCTCTTGGAAGGGATGTTTAGCTGCTTGGTGAAGCAAGCATAGAGCAGAAGTCGGAATATGCGTTGTTGATGTTTAGAAGACTGGGGAAGTCGGGTTTGGTAGCTTGGATGACATTGACTAATGATTTGTAACTTGTCCCACTGGGCCAGTTGGCTCCATGAGTTCCCTCTCTTTTGTAGAGTGCTGGAGATTGTGATCTTGATGCCACGATACCCAGATATGCAGTGTCGGGCCTGATCTGGGGAATCTAGGGAGGATCTTTCGTGACACGGGATCGGATTTCCCCGGGACTGTTTGACCGGTAGGAAGAGGTGATGCCCAATTAGTGCTTGACTAGAAAGTAGGTCACCACCTGACATCAAACAGCGTTTGCTTGTCAAGAATAGTCTCAGAATATCATTCTCACCAGATTCATTTATTTTTTATCATATTTAATTGCAGGCCTCCTTTTCAGCCATAAGGATCATATGCAAATTAAGGCACACGGCTTACCCTAGTTACCAAATATACAGTAGAAGGTATAATATATGGAATATGAATTTAAAGTCCATCAAAGTCGTGGGCCCACATGTTTCACAAAACTTTTGTTTCACAAAGTTTGATCAAATCAAGCTATAGTAATATTCAACCGACATCGTTCACCAGAGAAAATTTGGACAACGTCGATTAGTTGGGAGAGTATTAGTTTGGCAGAATCTTTTGACCACGATGCACCGTTTCAATTTTATTCATCCTTCAACATTTCCATTCAAGCAATACCTTAGAAAAGTAATAGAAGTGACACGATGGTTGAATCTACTACAGCTTGATTTGATCACACTTTGTTAAACAAATTTACGGCTTAATTGGAAAGTATTTACCCACGTGTATTCTGTGTCCAGACTGAAAGTATATTATCAACTTGGTACTTACTGCTGCTGTGAAAAACTAACGTATCAGTGTCCTATAGAGAATGTGTGAAAGAAAATATCTCAAATATCGCCGAAAAACAAAGGGGTTCTACAGATATTTTTGCCAAGTATCAATCAAAGATCAGAAATTTTGTTCTCGTAAGTAGAACATCCCTCACATGGGTCCTGACCAATAGAAAACATTTTAGAAAACGGAACAATTCGATGGTAGTTTTTTTTTCACAAAAAAACGCAATCTCTATGGGCTCTCTGATGAGCACCACAACATTTTCCCACGGTGCTACGCACTCGGCCGCTATTTATACGATCGTACTTTCTTCTGCCCACCGTAATTTTGGGTTTTATACAGTAAGGAAACATTGAAGTATAATAACCATCTTATTAAATGTAAAATAACAATTTATGTGCTGCAGAGCCAATATAGGAGAAGAAATACAGAAAAAAAAAAAAATCATTGAAACTTCTGAAACTGTGCGGCCATTTTGAATTTATGCAAATTAGTATCCTGCACGGCCTCCAATCAGTTATGTATTTCTATATAATGTACAATTAATCATCCTATACTTATTTAATGTAAAACCATTTTTGTGGTGGGCTTCAGCCCTATTTATATCTAGCTATACACAAAATAACGTAAACATCTAAATTCCGCAGCCATTTTGGATTTATTAAATTATAACGTCTTTCCCCCACTGATTTTTTGGACTTTATTATGTTCATTCTGGGGCCTTAAGAAATGCACGTGGTTAAAAAATTCTATTGCATTTTTCCAGGTCATATCATATATTCCCAGCCTCGTTGCTGCAATCTCTTTTGATTCAAGTTGAATGGGTGCTAAGGGTGATGCTTGTCGCATCGTCCCTACGACGCATGAAAGATACTTGGCTCCACCCCCCCCCCCCCCCCGCCTTTGGCCTACAATACAACCGATAAATTGAGTATTAATTGACCATCGTCTCAGGTGTTTGCAAAGACGCCAATCACAATAGCAGGTCAATCCAAATAAATAAAGAACCGCGAAGAAGAAAGAAAGAAAGAAAGAAAAAAAGAAAAATAAATAACGAAAGCAAGAAAGAAAGAAAGAAAGAAAGAAAGAAAGAAAGAAATAAAGAAAGGAAGAAAGAAAGAAAGAAAGAAAGAAAGAAAGAAGAAGTCCAGTAAGGCAAGGCATTTTTTAAGATTTATTTACCTTGAGATAACACTAGGGAAGAGTTCATAGGGTTAACATTTAAATGATCGTGGAAGTTAAAGCAGCTGAAAGTACATTCGTCAGTTGCAAGGATTAAGAAAAGGTATAGTTTTTGATAATGTCTATTACTGAGATTTAGTACCTGAAAAGGTCATGGACCTTTATTAGGTGGTTCATGTTTGTTTTCAAATGCAGCCAATTAATAAAAGCATGGGTTAATTCTTAACTATATTACCGAGGAATTATTCTTAGATATTATACAAGTATAAGTATGGTAGTAATCAATACAATCGTTAAGTTTGGTCAAACCCCTCCATTGAAATCTGTGCCCTTCAGTCTTTTGTTATGCCCAACTGCTTATTATACTTTGAGATAAGGCACAACCTTTAATGCATTTTTTTCATACGCGAGAACAACGGGTTTCAAAACTTTATAGTCAGGAGGAATTGTTGGCACAGGGGTAATGGGTACAGTCAGATTTTTTCTATCGATCGATTTTAGTTAATGAGGAACCTAAGCCCATAACTCTGGAGGTTTGTGCAAAATTTCGTGCGCAGTGCATTTTTTTCTATAAATCCAATATGGCCCTAACACAAACACAAAAACACTCTCAAATTCATTCAAAGGACCATATGTTATTTTCTATAGCCAGTTTTAAAACACGAGAAATCTACCGGACAGGTTCTGATGTGATTTGATCAAAACATTACCATCAAATCCAATATGGCCGACCCCTAAATCCAAAATGCAGCGAAATCATCCAGTTGACCATAACTCATCAAGTATTGTGATAGAGACAAATTCTGGGCTCTATACCAATAGGACTCATATTAGCATTTCAGTGTTTTTAACATGCTTACCAAATCAAAATGGCCGCTATATGACTGCCTTTAAGATCTTTAAAACCTACCAATGTCATATATTCCAAATATATTGGCCCGCCATTTTGAATTTTTTAAGCATGTTTTGTCCAAAACAAAAAATACGAGACACAGTTGTGTAATGTTCAAAGCCAAATAGATGTCATACTTTAATTTAAACTTTAATAATCATTTTGGAATGCTAAACTAAATACAATACAGATGTATCTAATTTAAGGTTTTAAAGAAGGTAAAAAGAAGATATTGGGGGGGCCACTATCTTGACATTGTTGCATGTTAACGAAACAAATGCTATAAGAATGTCAAATGGTCAATACTTATCCCATACTTTCATTACACCTTTATAATAATATTAGTTGAGTACCAAGATATATAACGATAGTAATATAGGTTTTAAATATCTTTAAAGGCGCTTATCATTGCGTGCCTCTTCAATATAAATTTGCTATTCAGAGAATCCACATAAGGGTTTGTTCTAAGTAACCAACTACATATATCTACATGAGTGAAAGGCTAACATTCAAATAGAACCACTAGATACAAAGCATGACACTGCAAAATGTGAGAACACTGACCTTTCCGGATGCTTTCAAAAATGCATTCTAGAGGTGTTAAAATATTCTGCAGATGTGTTCAATGTAGCAGCTTTTTGGCACCTAAAGAAGCATATTCTAATGTATTCCGCATTAATTCTGCATATCATAAGGGTTATATCTGGAGGATTAGGTCATTAATGATTCCGAGAGCGCATATTGGACTTTGAGCAGCCATATTGGTTTTTGTGGCATGTATATGATCACATCACATTATTAACACTTCATCGTGCTAAACACACGGAGAACCGCAAAAAACTGTCTCTATCAGAAAATACTTAAGGATTTTTAGTGATTTTTGGACATGTGAAGTCGCCATATTGGATTTCAAAATGGCACTGCGCAAAATTTTTGCACAACCCTTCAAAAATATTGCTTAGGTTATAATAACTAATTATATCGATAGAAAAAGTCTGTACTCCATTTTCCATCCTTCAGGCTGGCTAGACTTCCACCTGACGTAGATCAAGAAACAATGGCTTCTTGACAAGTGCTCAAGCAGCTTTAGGCAGGGGCAAACAATTTTAGTCTACAGTATTTGAATTGGTCAAGGCTGGTTTCCTCGCGGAAATAGAATACATGTGTCATATTTCATTCAGTCCCAACATCGCAGACCGAAGCCACTTCAAAATGGCGCGACAGGTGGTGGCAGGGGGAGGGGTTTCCCCCAATTTCTTTCTCCCCCCCCCCTGGTCGCCGAAGAAAATTGGCGGATTTTGGCAAAATCACGGTTTCGGCCAAAAACACAAAAGTGGTAAAAATCTCAAATTGTTTGATATCCCCCATAATTTTGCTTTTGGTCCCCCCCCCCAAAAAAAAAAATAACTCCCCGCCCCCCGAAATGAAGTCTGGTGGCCGCCACTGAGCCACTTTGCATTTTAGAATTTCAAACATCAAGGACGTTTCATAGGCCTACCCCCGTTTATTACGAACAAGGCGGTTCTCGAACCAAAGGTCCTGCACCTGTCGGGACAGTAAAAGGACGAAAATTACATCACTTTAAGATCAGCGGGAGGATTGTGATGGAGGCTCTTGCCATGACAGTTGGAATATATTGGATGACCCCAGATGACCTTGAAAAGACCTTCATAATTCTAGGTACTGAAATGTACTTTTAGGTTTCATGACCATACAACCGTTTGTAATGATTTGACCTTGACCTTGAAATGAGCTTGACAATTTTTCATATCAGATATCAAATATTGCTTACACCCCAAGCTTCATGATCATCAACCATTTGTAGTTTTTTTACCTTGGATGACCCCATATTACCCTGCAATGGCCTTCAAAATTTTCAGCACTGCATGTTGACCACGCCCAAATTCCATGACCATACAACCTTTTGCAGTGATTTGACCTTGAATGACTCCAGATGACCTGGAAATAACCTTGAAAAGAAAACGGTATCAAAATTAATGTTTACTATACCAACCAGGTTCATGACCATATAATCATGTGTAGTGATTTGATCTTGGATGACCCTGCATGACCTTAAAAAAAATTGCCACTGAATATTTGGCCACATCCACTAACACATATTTTAGTGATTTGACCTTGAGGAGTTGTTATTAGTATTTAACAACACATCACTATTGTATCATTTTGGTGTCATGAAGATACTTTATTTCAATTGACCTTTACATCCTTTACACGTTAGGCAAGAAAGACTAGTTTTAGGAGGAGGAGGAGGAAACCATAGTACGGTACTGGAGAAAACCTGCGAGCCTGTGCGCAAAAAATGCCATAAATTCTTTTTGGAGCTCCCAAAATATCACCCAGATTCTTATCCCAACAATTTGCCAATTTAAGTTTATTTAGCAAAATATGCCTCCTTGAGCCGGTCATACATATAATCATAGAGACACATCCCCTTAAAGGTGATATACAACATCACAGATTTAAAGAGAGATTTCATGTCATCTATATATTCTGTGATAAGGAGTGCATTCCACATAGATTAGACACTCAATAGATTACCTACTTTTTATTTGGCTGTAGAAATAACGTAACATTAAAACAAGGGTGGTTTGTATATGCTTATATATTTCAATAGAAATCAGGCTGAATTTCGTATTTGCTCCTATAGATAATTAGAAATTTTACAATTCTAGTAAAGAAACAGTTCTCAGCTTAATCCTTTCAGATGGGGGTATTTTTGATAGAAAGCTTTAGAACAGTGCTAAAATCAGAGTTTTTACATTTTTAGGGACACCTGTTATCTCTCGTTATATAAAAATATCATAGTCAAGGCTACAGGTGCATTGGGTAGACGTTTCATATGTAAGTCTCAAGAATGCAAATTAGTTATTGCCATTTATTCCGTCATGCGCTACTGCACCAAATCATAAAGCACACGACATCAGTAATAGGCTAGAGATGTGAGTCTCTTTCTTTTTGGTAGATTTTAGGCGGCCATTGCCATCCATATTGGGACATTTAATTAATGACTTAATGGCACTTAAAGGATTTAGCAGCGATAATGCGAGAAAATAAAAAAAAAATGTAAAAATGCATCTTTTAAACTGATAAATCAGGGATAAGTGGGTACAATTCCATATAATTGCTTTATTTAATGTAGAAACAAACCACCAAGTAGTGACCAAATGAAGTATTTGAGGAAATTTGTCATACCGTCAACTGCAAATAGACATACAGCGATGGCGTCTCAAAATCTACACTAAGCAGCTGATTGTGGTTTACACCAGTACAAAATTACAGATCAATAGTGTTTTGTTTGAAGTCAAACTGTATATGAGGCGAAGGCAAGTGAATATAGGAGTGGTCAACATTTGATCGAATGATGTATTCTTATTATTGCACGAATATGGGCAGTTTATGTCTGTTTTATATCAGGATATCACCTGTTTTATGTTAAAGGTATGCGATAGTTAAAACTATCATTTGGCTCAAATCACTGTATTAATTATTCAATAATCAATATTTGGTATTTTTTCCTTTTTTAAGGTCAAACTATCTGTGATCGCGCCTCGTGGTAGTACCACTTTTCACCTTCACATCTCCATTTTTTATGTCCAGTGGTATATTGTATAGCGTAATTTCTCAACCTCTTGCATATGCTTGCTTTTTGTTAAGTGTGTTGACTGTGTTGTCTTCGTTTTGTTAGTTGCCCCAGGTTATGTCTTGAATGTATTCCAACACCCCATTTTTTAAGTAGTACAATTATTTCCTGCTGGTGGACATTTGGGACATAGGCACAGGTGGGGGGGGGGGGCTTTGGTTTTTTGCTAATTTTTTTTCTTCAAATATTGGTGCTTGTTTTGTAGCTTTGTTTTCATACTAATTTTTCATGTAGGTCCATGCCTGGAATTGAATGTCCGTCAGTGGGAATTATATGCAAATTATATTTATATTTTTGTGTACTATGTATGATTACTATAGTTATTTTTGTCAATGGAAGATTGGTGTGTTAATAATGATAATACATTTTTTTTTAAAGTCGGGCAAGTGAAACGTTTCTAGTGAGCGATTTGTTAATGTAGTGTTTCAGTTTATACAACAATTGTGTTTTTTTCTTTGCATTCTTTTCATGTTACTTTGCATCTCTCTGTTAATTCATTAATTAAACATATAATAACGATTTAGTGTCCCCTTAATTCATTAAATTTCTGTGAATGACGTCTTTTAGTTTTGCTGAAATCCACTTGAAAAAAAAAAACGATCAGCCGCCAATTAAACTAACAAACCGATTCCTGTGAGCATTCCCGTCCAGAATTACACTTTCAACCTAGAACACGCATTGTTTGTCTGAGACGATAAGATTGAAGTGCATTAGAAGGTCACACCCTGCGGCAAGAATCCTAGCCTTTAAAACTGCCGTGTTTTTCTTCATACGGTGAAAAGGATCCTATATCTTTCGTGGACAGAAGATATTGACAACCAGATACGATTTTACTGTAGACTTTACAGTATTTACTGTTCAAGCTATACAGTTTTGGCTTATGGTCAGATAACAAGGTTAATATAATAAACCCTTTGGTTTCTCAATGCGTCGTTATACCTTCCAAGCAATGGTCTTTGTTCAGGGCGACTGCAGCTGAAGTTCAGTTGAACACAACCACAGATATAGATTTAATACATGACAAGCTTCTCGGGAATTAAAGAATTTCCAACAGTCCACTCAAACATAAGATTGGACGATATGATGATGAATGAAATGAAAGGAAATGTAAAGAAAAATAAAACAATGTCTGAAGAAAAAAGGAAGTCACGAACACACTTTACAACGTTATGGGTTAGCATACGAAAATGTCGCCTTTCTGATTCTGTGTTTGTTTATTTGTTTTGTTTTTTCTTTAAAAAATAGCAACAACAACAAAAAAAGTAAATAATGACAAAGCCTATTTATTTTTGAAAACCAGCCATTTCGTTCAGGCTTAAAACATCTGACCACCTTTACACCTTAAGCCAGATCATCGAGAAAGCAAAAGAATACCGATTTGACACCTATCTCGGTTTTGTGGACTATAAGAAGGCATTTGACAGCTTGCATCATCAGTCATTATTCAATGCATTAGAAAGGCATGTCAATGATGGGAAATACATCCTCTTAATCAAGGCCATCTATAATGATCTCAGTGTCCGAATACACTTGGAGAGCACCACAACTGATGCTTTCAAAATTCTAAAATGTGTAAGACAAGGTGACCCAAACTCCCCGAAAATCCTCACCGCAGCAATGGAACATGTCTTCAGGAGCCTTGATTGGTAATCAATGAGAATTGTAGTCGATGGGGAACACCTCACACATCTCAGGTTTGCAGATGACATCCTACTTCTCAGTCATAAGCGTCAGGAACTGCAGACAGTGATTTGTGAACTTAAGTGTAGAAAGCAAAAAGGCAGGACTCAAAATGAACACCAAGAGGACAAAAGTAATAATGAGTATCAGACTCAAAGACCACACTATAACACTATCACAGAACTCCACTTTGACAGATACAATATCTCCCAAAGTAAGATTCCAAGGTTGCGCAGCTTCGTGAGGCAATCTCACTATCCCATAAATCAAGTGCAAGTGAGGGACTCAGCCGAACTATGCAGGCGCGGATCCAGGGAGGGGGCGGAAGGGGCGCGCGCCTCCCGGTAATTCTGCAAATTCTTGCAAAATCAGCCCATTTTGAGCTATTTTGGACCAGTTACAGCCTTTCAGCCCCCCCTGTAATTTTGACATTTTTCGAATCCTGGATCCGCCATTGCTATGCGCAAAGCAGGGGTGGTTGTTTATGTTTAAATCACCAATACCATCAAGGACATCGCCCAAGGACAAACCCAGAATGTGCGATCACCTATCTAGGGCCTTCTCACTACGTAGGTAAGATTGAAAGATATATTCGTAAGCGTCTCACTAAGCACAATAGAGGCTCGTTCCCTTCGAGCCCATCTTAAATCAGAAGCTTTATCCCAATGATACCATAATATTACACCCTTATATCCCAGATAGCTAGAGCGAGATATTAACCCTATCGACACGGGCCAATTCTGTTTACGTTAAAGGGCCATTCTTCGGGATGTCACACATGTGAGCAAACTTTATTTGCCTCCCATGACAAAACAAATAATCTAGGTGGAGTGGAAACATTATTTTTGGTTAGATTTTGACCAAACCTAACCAAAAATAATGTTTCCACTCTCGCTAGGCTGATTGTTTTATCATGGGAGGCAAATGAAGTTCGGTCACGTGTGTGACATCCCGAAGAATGGCCCTATTAGGCCTAAGTCAGTGGCTTTAGAGATGACGTCACAAATGCTTGCAGGTCATTTGGAGAGCCATCTAAAAAGAATATCAGCAAAGACTAGACTTGTTTGGACTGATTAGATGCATGTTTCAAGCTGATTCTGAATATACACTGGAAAATTAATAATTTTGACCTTTTTGAAACAAAATTTGTCAAATTTTGATCGTTCAGCGACTGGAGTCGCTTGTCGTGTTCAAAGGATTAAGGAAGCATACTGCACTTCCGCTTTGGACCCGAATCTCTGTCCTTATCTGATAATTTATATCAAGTTTGTTACAAAATGTGTACTGGGAGGTGTACATGCATCATGTTCACCAACTGGAGTACGGAGGACTTTAGGCAACAATGGAATGTCGTAAAATTTGCACATTATGTAGCTGGTTGAAAACGTAATCCAAGTGGCTCTTAACGTTTCTGATTTTATTCAGGTTTGTTATAACAAGTGATTTTAACAATATGAAGTTAGCCTGTGTTTGTTTGTGTTTTGTTTTGGGGGACATGAGGAGATTTACACAATGTTAAGTTATTTACCAGCAAATAATTGAATACAGAATTTCTCTGTTACTCCAGTTTATTGTGACAAAATGTAGTTTCCCCTTAAAAACGAAGAAAATGATTATTGCAAGGTCAACAAGGAAGCCTTTGGAAGCTATCTACAATAATTGCTGAAATTTACTACAGAAACTTTAATTATGTGTTCAGAATAATATCCATAAATATGATTAAAATTCAATTACTTCCAAAACGCCATCAATCTCTTGGCACTTTGCGGGGGCAACATCTGCCTGGAGAGGACCATGTTGGGTCCCC
>JAMKCH010078422.1:0-18557 GCA_023653785.1 Ophioderma brevispina | reverse complement strand
TTATTATAACGGAGTGCAGTTTCATGTCAGTGTAATTACGAGGAATGGTGGCCGTCAATAATGGTGCAAAATGAAAGAAAATTGAAGGCCCCACCTAAAGTATCATCATTAAATTTGCCATACTAAAAATTCACATCGAAAACCTTGCAGAGAAACATGTTTTCATAATACCTCAGAATTGCTGTTTTTGGTCCTATAATTATTTATTCGTTAAAATATTTAATTGTTTTTTTTGTGATATCACACCCAAGGAGTCGGAATATACCAAATAAGAGGTCGGGTAAGAGAAGTATTTTAAAACTTTTTTCAAGACAGGGTTTTTCCCGTCGGAAAAAACCCCGCAATATCCGATGTACTCTATTCGTAGCCCGGATTCGCCCGGATAAGACGTGTCGAGCTTACGTGAAACTAGAATAGTTCCACAAAGACCGATCGTATTGCTGAAAAAAACGTTGACATCTTCCGATGCGGGTTGTTGGTGTTTTAGATGGTTTAAAAGGACACTTCCGTTGCCACCATCGTGATCGATTTTTCGGGGAGATCGAACAAAATTAGTCTCGTTTTGCATGGAAGGTGCTACGCCTGGACTATCATATCAGTAAAATGACCGGCGAGTACATGTGTATTTAACTGAATGGATACGATATTGTTTCATTTGTGTCATAGCGAGTGAATTCGCACGCCAGTTCGTTATCCATTTTTGTAACTTTTTATCGTTATTTGTGCAGCCAAGAAATTTCATTAATTTTTTTTCCTGAGCCGCCCATGTTGATATACCAAATGGAGAAACAGTGAAATAGTGTGGTTTTTGCCGTCAGAACTGATCAAAAATTATCGCTTCTTTTTAAATCAATTAAAAAAAAAAAAAAAAAAAAAAAAAAAAAAAAAAAAAAAAAAAAAAAATGCCCCCCAGTCATGACGGATGGTGAGTGCGCCGCCCACGGGTAGGGGCGCTTATAGTCGCCGCGGATTCGGTATAGAGCTAAGATCATTGCCCAATATGTTGTCACATCTAACAATTAAAAACCAAAAGAAGTGTTTCTTTTACATTCCACTTCTTTTCAGCTCTCAGATGTCAAAAATCACAAAATACAGGGTTTTCATATTTTTACGTTTGAATTTTTTCTGGTGAACCCTACCTCCTATTTTCATTTTTTGGAATGGATTATCGAAGCAGGTGCTCATTTCCATTAAGTTCCCGCTGGGTAAAACATGAAAATACCAATAACTCAATGATATGGGCATTTTTTCCCAAAACATGACTTTTAACACATTTTGGGAAAAAAATGCCCATATCTTGAAGTATGGGTATTTCTTGGTTACCCGCAGAAGGGAAATTATGAAAGAGTTACACCTGTTTCATAATCTGCAGAAAAAATATTGAAATAGGAGGTCGGGTTCACCAGAAAAATTCAAAACGTTTATTTTAAAAATATGAAAAACCCGTATATTTTGTGATTTTTGACATCTGAGAGCTGAAAAGCCGTGGAAATTGTTAAATGAAAGACACATTCTTGGTTTTATAAATTGTAAGATTGCTGACAACATATTGGGACAATGATCTGTAGATCTATTTAGTAACTCCTGAGTTACACATGGGAACCACCTTAACAGCATTATAACCAAGCTAGGATACTTGTGCAAAAATTATTGTGCCGCAATGCTTAATTATAATAGTTTCATGAAGTAGGTTACTGGGGGTGCCATTCTGTGTCTTTGCCCCTAGTGGCTACAACTCTAGCTATGCCACTGATACTATAACAATTATTTCAGTTCATCTGGGGAGTTGATGCCAGGAGGATCGGATGGGCCATGTCACTCAAATATGACCCCCCCTTTATGCTAGAGTTTCAACCTGGGCATCAAAAGAGCCTAACAGTGACAAGTGTTGAAAGTGGGGTCTTTGGTGTCAAACCTTCAAAATAAAGATTTCCTTACTAGGCCTCAAATCAATCTTAAATATTTGTAGTAGTTTTCGTGCAAATTAAATATATATTATATATGGTCTTTTTTAAAACTCTGAACTCCATAATTTGCACACATTGTAGTTTTTAAATTTTGCTAAATGATGTCATTTATGATAACAGCAGAGGAAACAAAGTCAATTGAATGTTCACTTGGGAAGCAAGTAGAAATTTGCTTAATTTTAATCAATTATAAAACCTTTAATCACAATAATTAACAAGAAAAAAGAGATATTCCATCACCAAATGACACAATTAACTCATGTAGTAATATGCACCCCCGGTATTGTATTTCTCCTATAACCATAGCAGAAACTGCATGTGAAAGTCATGCTTAAATGCATGACAAACCCGCATGAGCAGGCTATATCGATTGTTGAATACTGTTAGTGTAGAGCTTATCGTAAATTAAGGTTTGGTCGAGCTTTTTGGGGCGGCTGACTTGTTCGTCCAAATTTAATTTTTTTATTTAAACATAAGAAGATCAAAAAGTAGTATACAGCAAAATGGTATTTTGGTGATTGGTGAAAACCGCCTTTCTTTTCATACTTTTTGAAGCATGAAACAGTAGTAATACTCCATTACTAAATGACCCCATTTTTTGGGGGTCACTTTTACTTTTCAACTAAAATTGACTTAAATTTTTGTTAGCATGACAGGACCAGTGCCATTGATCCCTTTAATTTCACTAGTTGGCTTCCTAGAACCCAATGATCCACTTGTTAAACAAAATTTTGTTACTAATACTGAATGAACCCCTTTTCATACTTCAATACCCAATCCAATAGCCTCCTTTTTTCAAAAGACACCCAGTACCAATAGCCCCCTACCTTTAGATACCAGTTTACACATCCCTAGTCACTTTTGGAAGTGCCCCCCCCCCACCCCGAGCGAAAAAAATAAACAGCTCATGCTGCAGCAAGGTACAATTGACCGAATGCCATTAGCGTCAACTCTCACTTGCCTTAGCTATATAAGGCGTGTTCAGACGAGGGCTTTAAAACTTAAAGTTACATCGTAGTTTTAATTTTCGAAGTTTAACTTATAGTTAGTGCCCGTGCGAACGCATCGTGTGGTTAGGAAACTTTAAGTTACTCGAAGTTTAAAACAATAAGATTTCTTATGGGTTAGTCGTGGTTAGCGCCATACCCCCTGGTTGAGCGTCATAAGCGTCATAGTTTAAGGCCCGTTGGGAAGGCTTATCAACAAGCTCGAAGTTTAACGTGACCTCGCCATGACGTAGGTGGGTCGCGATTCCCGGTCACCATTTTATTTAAATCATAGCGACGGAGATTACATGTGTGTATAGTTACACGCAGACCCGGGACTAAGATGGCAGTTAAAAGAGATAAATTTTAATTACAATTTATAATAATAACAAGTTTTTTTTTTTTTAATTTAGGTATTTTGTTTATAGGCCTACACACATTATAGTGACCTGACCGTTTCATGAATCTATAGCAAGCTACAGCGTCCCCGAAAAACACTTTGAGGTAGGTTGGAAAATATTTTGATTGATTCCCCATCCCCTTTTAATAGGCTCTGGCCATTAATGTGGCTGCCATTTTTGTGAAAAGTGAGATGATGCACGATGCGCAAAAAAAGAACCGACAGGCAGTTAGGTACGATGCTCCCAATTGGTTAAGAATCACCAATCACGGTAAACTAATTGATTGTTAGACAATCGCTTGACTCGGACTCACAGCAATGAAAGTCGATAGAAGCTGGATGTTGTAAGTGGTTGAATTTGTTGCGACCTGTTATTATTGATATTTATAAGGAACAGACAGTGATTGACAAGTCATGGAGTCACCAAAATGGCGATTTTACCGAGTTTACCGAATGTTTTCCGGCGCGAACTTACCACCAAGTAGTATTTTCAAAGGACCTTTAAACGTTTTTCATACAAAAAAATGATAAGGTAGAAAAACCTTAATAAACGCTCTTGGGGGGGATCTTGATTGTGGGGTGTTTGTTTTGTAGCAGTACTGGTATATGAGATAAAGCTGCTTGCTTTCGAAAACAGCTTTGAAGGGCAGTTGCCGTGTGGTTACGCTACTAAAGTTCGCCAATTGCCAAAACATAAATATAAGTCAAACAGGGGACGCATACTTTTATCGGAAAATACATTTCGTTAATAGGATGTGAGTGCAGTACACCATGTTGAAACGGTAATCACGGGGAAGTTCCTAGTTTACGCCTACCATTCGCAATGATTTCTGTTTCGCGGGGTATTTTGGGAGAGGATCTGAAGTGGGTCACCGGTACGGAGCGCGCTATATTCCGGTTCTTATCAACAGTCTGCAATATACTCGTTGATTAACTCTTCAAGTTGTCGATGATAAGACCCGTGTGGACGCCTGTCGAATCCCAAAGTTAACGGATTAAAATTTTATTCGAAGTGTTTCGGTAGCAGTAGCGGACTACCTAACCACAGGGTCGGTAGCCGTTATTACCCAATGATCCCCACTTTTAAAAAACAATTTTGTTACTATAACTGCATGAACCCCCCTTTCATACTTTCAATAAAACCCAATCCCAAAGCCCCTTTTTTCATTCAAAGACCCATCCATTAAATTAAATCGATAGCCCCCTACTTTTAGATACAGTTTACACATCCCTATTCACTTTTGGAGTGCCCCCCACACTTTTGGATGCCCCCCCCCCGCCCCCCCGGGCCCCCCCCCCACCTACCCGGGAAAAAAATAAAAACCCGCCATGCTCAAGCCATGTACAATGACCTTAATCAGAGCGTCAACTTCTAAACTCTTTATCTAAAACAACATCTCAAAACCTCAAACACTTGCCTAGCTATATAATAAGGCGTGTTCAGACGAGGCTCGACAAAAACTAAGTTTACAACAAAAAATCGGTAGTTTTAAATTTTCGAAGTTTAACTTGAAGTTATGCCCGTTGCGAAACGCACTCCAGTGGTTTTAGGTAAACTTAAGTTTACTCGAGTTTAAAACCCTAAATTTCCCTTTAGTTTAGAGCTTATGGTTTAGGGTCGTGGGTTAGCGCACTAACCCATACCCCCTGATTGAAGTGCGTCATAGCCCTAAAAAAAAAAAAAGTCCTCGTTTCCTCCCCATCCTCCTCTCACCCACGACCCCTTCAAATTTTCTCCCCCTCCCTTAACGGCCGTGGTGGCCAAAAAAGTCTTATACCACAACCGGAGTTTAGCGTACCCTCGCCATGACGTCAGGTTGGGTCGCGATCCCCGGTCACATTTTATTTATCATCGCGAACGGATATACAGTGTGATAGTACATGCAGACCCGGGACGCAGACTGAACCTGGGCATTTAAAAGAGATAAATTTACATTACTGTTATAATAATACCGGGCACGTGACCGTACAATCTGACGAAGCATCTATAGGCCTACATACATTATAGTGCCATGAAACCGTTTCATGAGACTATAGCAAGCTACAGCGTCCCATTTGAGGTAGGTTGGAAAAATATTTTATTTGATTCCCCATCCAATTTTCCATCGGCTCTGGCCACTCAATGTGGCTTGCTGCCATTTTGTGCAAGTGAGATGATGCACGTTGGCAAAAAAGACCGACAGCAGTTACGTACGATTCTCCCCGATTGGTTAAAAATCACAATCAAGGTAACTAATTGATTGTTTTACCAATATCGCTTGACTCGGCATCGCAATGAAAGTCGATAGAAAACGCATTAAGTGTTGAATTTTGTAGAACCATGTTTATTATAATAGTTTGATAAGGACAGACGTGAAATTGACAAGTCATGTAGTTCACCAAAATGGCGATTTTTACTACCGGAATGTTTTTCCGGCGCGACTTACCACCACCAATTATGTATTCAAACAGGACCTTTAAACGTTTTTACATACAACAAAAATGATAATGGAGAAAACCTATAACGCTCTTGATTGTGGGTGTAGCATTACTGGTATACTGAGATAAATGTCTGCTTGCCTGCTTTTCGACATCTTTGAAGGCCCGTGCCCGTGTTTGTTTTTACGCTACTAAAGTTCTGCAATGCAACACCTAATAAAGGAGTCAAAACCAGACGCATACTTTTAATCGGAAAATCCAATTTGCCCCGTTAATATTGATGTGAGTACAAACACCATTTGAAAACGTTCATACGGTGGAAGGTCCTATTCATCCTGTTGTTTTGTTTCAATCACACCATAAAGTTAAAGTATGATACAAGACATCTTCATAGAGAAACTGGATAACACAAATACAACTGTTAAATTACAAGTATAGAGTCATCTCACAGCTTTTCATGGTTTGCGTTATGTTCATCCTCATCTTATGCAGTGTTGTCCACACTTGGTCAAAATATGAACAACTTTTTGAAAACAGATTAAAATGGCATCATAAAGACACCTTAAAGGAAACATTAAATTGTATTTTTTATAGTCTGGTAAAGGTGCACCAACGGGGCCAAATATCACCAATTTTTCATCAAATCTAAAGGTTTATTATAGATTTCCCAATATCCATTTCCAATGTTTTTTCAAGATGGTGTTTACAGAGTTGGGTTAAATTCTGAAGGACTGACGTTTTTGGTTAAACTCTAAAGCACTGAACATTTTGGTCGTGACATTAATTTGATCATTTAAAAAACTCACAATTGATCAGTTTTTGAAGACACTTTTTGCACTCTCGGTCAATATATTTGAGCATAATCAAATTTAAGCTTCTAAACTTTTGTCTATTTTTCCAGATGTTTTTTTGACTAAAAACTTCTATACCACATTTGGTTTGTTGTTCTCCGTGTTCTCCAGTAAATGTAGAAACCATGAAATGCCACTGTCACCTAGGACTACTTTTCTACGTTTTCCAGTTAGATTAAAATGTACTTCAATTTGGAACAAAAATAATAAAAAAATATTTGGCCAAAATGCTCTGACAGCATATCGCAAACCCCTTAATTGACATTCACAAATTGCCAAGTACATAACATTAATTCTACTGATAACTCAGCAACATGTTTTTATTAGACATTGATGGATTCCTTGGCCAGATTTTAAGATCCAGAAGCATATTCAATAACATGCTCCGTATATAGACTGGATTAAATATTAAATATCCAACCCTATTCATGCAGTTATTAAAAAGTTTGTAATAACTTTATATGCATATTGATAGGGGTCACTAAAAGAATGCACCTCGATTGGTGGAAACAATCCAAAGATATATGTGATGTGATCTGGGAAACCCCGTCGCATGTCTCACAGGACAGTTTGAACAAAATAAAGAAAATACCTTAAAAATCTGTTATGTTTTACATTCTTTTTGTCAGATTGTATCAGGCATAACTTTTGATATGTGTATCATAGAATAATGAATAAACAGTTAGGGAACTTTATATTTCACACTTTGCAATGATAGCCAAAACTCAAATATAAATTTTTGCACCAGTGGCGGTTTTCCGCAGATCGCATCACATATACTAATCAGCATGTTGGAATAAGAGGTTGGTTCAAAGGGCAGAAAGACCAAAGAACCAACCAATTCAAGCTTATTAATCTATGGTTAACCAAAATTAATCAAATATAGGGAAGGGAAACTTGAACCAGATGCCATTCGGGATGTCTTGATTTCAATTCCTGTTCTGGAAATTTGTATAGAAAAACATGTCGTTATTTTCCCATATTGTATATTTTCTGTTTTTTTTTCCGCAAAGATCTCCTAAGTAAATCCTCAGTTGCAATAAAAATGTCCTCCTTCAAATAATACGTGCAGCAAAATTGCTTCAATATTACATGTTCGGCATGTGTCAAAATGTTTCCGCCTCAAGGACAAGTGTTTGAGAGATGCCACAAATGGCATAAGTAGCCGAGAGGTCGTCACAAGTTTGGGCAGCATTGCATTTTTCTAATTCTGCCGTGCATTACCGTGCAGTCCTTCAAATGTCAGACAACTGCTACAGTAAAAAGCCTGCTATTTTTTTTTCAATCCGTGTTCTCAATTGCACAATTTTGAAAGATGCAAAAGTGAGCAGCTAAGCAATCAATTTGACTAATTTTGGTGTGCAACGCTCAGCAACTTGCAAATAAACTGACTCCCAGCCTTGCTAAAAATGAACAATTCCAATTCAATTTTTGTGTGGACAGGAGGAATATTTCAGTTCTGATAGCAACCACCTCTTTGACACACTGAACTCCATCTCGTGATCTCTTTTGGCTTGACCTCTCTATGTAGATCTCTGATTAGCTTGCACAGTGCGCACATTGTAGCAGTGTGATTCCCTTCAGGAATGCCAATATCTGTCTCAAGTGTGCACACTCTTAGCATCACTTTCGAGTGGCAGATCCCCACAACAACAACCTTGCCAAGAAGAGAAGATATCAGTCGCTTCCCACCATACATTGCTACCATGGATAAGTTTGTAACAGGTATCCTGTGAATCGTTAGAGACAAAACAGTCCTTAAAATGCAAGTTCGTGATCATTACGTTTAATTTAGCCAGTTCATCACCTCTAACAATTCACAGCTTTTCCACTTATCAATCCCCCCCTCCCCCCCCCCCGGCTGATGGGAGCAGACGGGTCCCCGCACTAGCACTTCAGAATCCGTGGAAACACAGCTTGAGCCGGCCACATGGGGGTCACCAAAGGACCCCGCACTTGTCGGACCGAGGCATACCTTGGGTCTCGATGGACTCTGGTATCAATCGCATGGGGGGAAAATTCGGAGGCAAATGACTCCCCGACCAATCCCGCCCCAATTGCATCACGACCCACGCTCTGGGATCTTGACCCTCCATGATTAAGTACGCCAAGTAAGCTGGTGATTGTCACGGCGGCGGAGGCGGTAGTAGTTCCACTTGGTATGCGTAGCCGTCTGGAAAATTGATACGGCTGCAGACTGCGGGGCGAAGAGGCGCATTCCAACTGATGCCCCCCACTCACCTCGATGGCGCCTGGTCTTTTTTGCGTGCCCTTCCGGAGAAGGGGCGTCGTCCACAGGACATTCTCCATCGCCAACCCCTGGTACAATTGTTCTGCTATCAGGGCCATGCCCCGTTGGCTGCACCACTCTGGAACTATAGCCCCCCCTACTACCTCCTTGTTCAGAGAACCTCTTCTTTACTGTTCTCCTTGAGACACTTTTTTTGGGTGTGTGTGAGGGGGTGTGGGAGCGCGGAAGGAGTACCTGCCCACCGGGGGGCATAGAAAGAGAAATCCTCCCTCCTGTTGGCAGGTAGGTCACTACCGTCATTTTGTCGCATCGGACCTTCAGGACCCTTGCACAAGCACCTTTTCCGTCTTTTCCTCTCCTTCCCCTGGTCGTCTTTCGACCCCAGTGCTTCATCAGTGCCAGGAGATTTGCCCACAGCTTCGATCCATTGGATATGATGGCGATCTTGCACAATGGGTGGCGACCAACGTGAAACCCCGACACTGAGTCGGGGGTTGTGGACCCTAAGTGCCCCACGCCCCCCCACCACGCTTCGTGTCAAGGCATCTGTTGCCCGGTCACGGAGAGGGTGTTAATTTGTCTGCTGAAAGGTTTGGCACCCCCCCCTCCAAAGTTGTGCAAGTATGGCGTGTCCACCAACTGAGGTCGGGGCCAGCTTCAGGGGCAGTGGAATCTGGAGGGACATGGGGGGGTTGTACCGCAAAATGGGATATCGGAAAGTAAACCAAAAAAGAAGAAAAAAAAAATGAGCATGTGTGTCTGGATTCCCAGGCATAAAAAACTACGTACATCTCATACTATAGGTCACCAATCCCGATAGGCTTAGCTAAATTAGGAGTAGGAATAGTAAGACATTTGTGGGGCATCCGAGTTATGGTGGGTCATGTTTTTTAACAGGCCACGACTGTTTTGGCAGCGTGTGGCTTGGTGTTTTTGTGGGTGTTGTGCATTGTCTGGGGTTCGGGGTTTTCTTTGTGCGACGACCGGGTAAGAATATGATAGTTCTCTATTGGCCATACAGGGGAACGGTTCGCTCTTGGGAGGCACAATGCTTTCTGAACGATGAAGCAACTTTTTTTTAAAGGTCCATGGTCCGATCGGTGGCATAAGCTTCATCTCAGAACCCCATATGTTAAAAATTGGGCAAAAGGTTGGTATCAGAGAAATTCTAAGCAGCAGCTGTTTGACGTCCATACCCAATTGGGTCGCTGGATAGACCCAAAGAACACGCGGGGGTCTATAGACGGGGTTTTGAAGCGCGGCATGGGGGTTTGTTAACCTCGTTAATCTTATTCGAGTGGCTTTTAACTCGACAAACAAAGATAAAAATTTGGCATAGTGTGGGGGATGACGTGGGAAAATAATGGATCTTTTTTCATTCGACATTCGGTGACAATAAGGTTGTGAAAGCCAAGTTTAGGGTCTAAACAAACAATTAACTTGAATTTGGTTCTTGATTGTCTACGCTCTTTTGCAATTGTGTGATGTAAATGGGCCATGGTAACATTTGGATAGCAAAAAGTCCAATCACGTAGCCTCTGGCAAGCCTTCGCCTTATCACTGTCCTTAGTTGTGTCAATCAATGTGCTTGCAAGTGTGTTTGTTTTACACTATTAAGGGTCCTTTACCTTGCAAGGACAGATTCCATGTCTGTTGTATTTCCAGGCCAACAACCTATCGGGTTCAGAATGTAGTAATTTTGAAAAAATGTTTATATTTCCCCAGAATGTACATTGTTTGTGGTTTTTCCATGAGAGTGTGCGGGCCACAGAATAAAGAAAGGCAAAATGATGAGCGCTTACCACCGACATCATCGAATGTTGGACCACTAAATGAAAATTGAGTGACTGCTCAATTTAATTATTCTGGTCCAGTCAGATATTATAATATCCTCTACCCAGTCAAAATAATTTCTTCTCATTTAAAATAACTGTCCCTGGAATGTTCTGATCCACTAACCCATGTGTGGGTGTGTTGTGTGCTTGTGTGTGTGTGGTGTGTTGCGTTGTGGGTGTTGGTCGTGCAACAAAAAAAAAAATGAGTAAAACTTTGATCTATGGTCCCTTTAAACACTGCACAAAAAAATTATACCTGTCCTAGAGAAAATACATCCGGAGGTCAGTTTGTAGTGTGTTCTACATGTATTGTTTTTTGTAAAACAATTCAAAATGTAAAATTAACATTATTGAACAATTATGTATTAACAGTATTAACATATTGCTCAAAGCAACCAAGAGACAATGTTTATGTACATACGTGTAAAACGTGTGTGTGAGCGGTGCGGAAAGTATTTTAGTAACCACGGTGTAGCCTGTGATGTATTTTTCCCATCCTTTGAGGAAGGGCCTCCTCAATGTTAAGTTTAGAATGAATTAGTAAAAGGTATTTAAAAATACATTTAAAAAAAAAAAAAAAAAAAAAAAAAAAAAAAAAAAAAAAAAAAAAAAAACAATTATATGAAAAAAAAAAAAATAAACAAATCAAATATTTTCTGAAAAAATGATTTTGAATGGATGGATTTTCGCATCATTTGAGGAGGAGCGCCCTCAGGTTAGTTACAAATGAAAGGGGAATATGCAGGTTAATTAATGGAGTTCGAGCGTTAGGTTTTAGATTTTTTGTGTCTTTGGGTGAAATATCAAAAGAAAAAAAACAAAAAACAAAAGTCTAAGACAAGAAAAGCAAAAGAAGAAAAAGAAGAAACAACTTATTTTAAAAAAAAAAAAAAAAGAGGAAAAAAAAAAGAACAAAGGAGAGAAAAAAAACAGAAAGGGTGGGTGGACGGGGAGGGGGGCGAGCAAGGGGGGGGGAGGGGGGGAGGTTGTTGGTGTGGGGGGTGTGTGTCTCTTTAGGGGGGTTGGTGGTTCGGTTGGTGCCAGTCCTCCTTTTTGGTCACCCCCCCCCCCTGTGGGGGGAATTGCTTTTTTTTTTCTGGTCTGTGCCCCTTGCCGGCGGGAGCCGGGGGGACGGGAGTGGCGGGGTCCTTGTGCGTGTGCCTGGGCCGGCCGCGGGGCCCCCGCCCCAGCCCCGTGTCCCTCTTTACCCTTCCCTCTTTTGCCAGGACATCTTGCTTATCTGCCCTGGTGGAGTTCTTTTGGATGGTGGGGCAAAAGAGGTTTTTGTCGTAAAAAAAAGAACACACAAACGAACACTTTAGTGCAAAAACAAGAACGGAGATGGTAACAGAAGAAAGACACATTGTGGAGAAGGGGGGGGGTTCTACATACTAAACCAACCCTCTCCTGAAATGCGAAAGAGTCAAGAGAAATAAGGAGGAAAAAGGAGAAAGAAGGAAAAGCGAGGCGATACCATGAAAAGAGAGATAGGGGAAGACAAAAGACAATGGGGGCAAAAAAGAAGGGACAGAACGAAGAGACGATAAGATGTTGTCGAGGGGTCTGGACACGGGCGGTTGACGCTTGCTGGCGTATTCCGTTTCGGTGGTTTTTGCTGTTTTTGTTGGTGGGGGGTTGGGCGCGTTCTGGCTTCAAATCGATAATAATACTGCCATGCGACCTTCTATTCTTCAGTTTCTTCGGTTCTTTGATCTGATCGGTGGGGGGGGGGGGGGGGGGGGGTGGGGGGGGGGTACTGGTAGTTCATCACCGAGTTATGTTCAGAGTTTTTTAGAGTTATTTTTGGTGAGTTATGGGATTTCATTGATAGTAGGTTTTAGAGTTTTTTGATTTTTGTGTAATTAATATGAAGCCCTGCCTAGTTTTAACTTATTTGTATAGGAGTATGAATGGATTCATTGATGAGTTATGTCCTTAAGTTATTTTGGTGAGCAGTAATGGATTATTTTTGGTGATTTATGGAGTTCATCATAGTAAGGGTTTTTGAGTTTTTTTATGTTTTTTTTGTGAGTTCTAATTGAGCCATCAATGAGTTATTTGTTAGGAGGTATGAATGGAGTCATTGATGAGTTATGTTGTTAAAGTCATTTGGGGGAGTTATGGAGTAGTTCATCAACCTTTAGAATGTTTAGGTTTTTTTTGTGTTAGTGTTGCTTCATTGATGAGTTAGGTTTTTTTAGAGGGTTTTTTTTGGTTTTGGTGAGTTATGGATGGAGTTCACCAATCTGAGTTTGTTTTTTAGAGGTCCTGTTGGTGAGATATGGATCGAGGTCATTGATGAGTTATGGTGTTAGAGTTCTTGGTGGTCGCGCAAGCGGGGTGACCGCCTTGTATCTATTAAAAGGCATCCTCCATTATTTACCTTTTTAAAGGGAAATTCCATTAATCAATTTACCCATTAAATTCCCCGCCATTACCAATTCAGTGCCATTCAGGGCCATTCTCTCATTTACCAGTTAAAGGGCTATTCCCCCTATTTTGCCAAAGGGGGGGGGCCATTCCATAATTTTACGCTTGGAAAGAGGGCAATGCATTTTATTTAAAATTACGTGCCATTTCCTTCATTTACCAAAGAAAGGGACTTTCCTCCTTCCTCCATTTACTAATTATTAAAAGGCTATTCCCCTTTCTCCATTTACCAAATAAACGTGGCCCATTGCTCAATTTCCCAGTTAAAGGGCATTCCCAATTAAAGGTGCTTATATGATTTTTTGACAAATGGTTAATATTATATGGATTAAAGAAGGCGTTAATGTAATGTTTCAAAAACAATTATGACAGAATGTATTTTTTGCACATTTGAAAGAGCCCCCCGGCGTTCATGTTGACCTCAAAGAATTTGTACTACACCTACATGTTCATTTTTTGCCACAGCATATTTTATGTCCATCTTGAATCTTATTTGTTCAAAACGGTCTGCCAACCATACTTGTCTTAGGTGTCTCATGCTTTGCGTCTCCAAGAATCATTCCATTTCCACCATACACGTGGGTCTTATACATCATTGATGCTCTCGTTTTTTAGAACATTTTAATAATTGGCGACACAATATCGGACAACTGATATTAAGTAGGGACATGCAAGAGCCTATTATCTCGCAAAATCAAACAAATCCATGCTGAATCTTGCCATAATATATATATGGCCATTCCCTCCAAAGAAATACGTTGAAAACTAAGATTTTAACAGAAAAAAAATCATCTTGCCCGCAATGATATTTTCATAAAATTTTTACACAGAATGTCCTTAGTGTACTAAATATTCCAATCAGCCATGTCAAAATTGTTCCCGTGAAATTTTTGTTTGTTTTAATCTCGTTTGTCTAATAATGAGACTTTCAACAGCTGTGGCTAAATATTTTTTCTTCATTACCCCTGTGAAATCTAGGGCTAAAGAATTTTTGATTTGGATTTTTAGGACAAAAATGTGCCCCATTTTGGTCGACCAAGAATTTCACACAGTACCTATGGGTATTACATCTTGTTTTCGGATGGTTGGGGTTTTGGTCTGTTTGGTAGTTTGCAATTGGTTTGATTTTTTTAATCCTTTCACTTAAACCGGAACTCAACACATTCATTATACGTGTGAGTCATAAAAACCCTACAATTCAGGAAAGATTTTTCTTCAAAGATTAAAACGTTAGTTTTGCTTGAAGTTTTGCTGTGGTTGTGTACAGTGATAAACAGGCTATCAAAATATTTTTTTATTTTGGTGTCGTTCGGTAGGAATGATAGCTGATGAGAGGGTTTTGTGTCTTTCGGACTTTGGGTTCAGAACTAATGTCAATTTTGGTGAGACACCTAAATTTCTGTTTGATGGCCGATTTTAGCCATATTATGCGGAGAGACTGCACCGACGTATACACGGCAATTCACACATGCCTTTCATGGCATCGATTTCTTTTCTCAACAAAAACTACATTTTGAATAAACGGTCTATTGTGTAACATAATTATAAGGTAAATATCTTCTCAGATCAAATTCAATTTAACCATTGTTTCAATTCAAGCATTAGAGTCAGTTATTGACATCACTCCACGCCAATGTCCGCAGTTCATGAACAGGATGAATCTGCTCAGAGATTTTTGTTTTACATCTCAAAGGTATTATTTTGCCACGAATACAGTCATATCATCGTCCTTAAATTGAGGCAAGAACTTAGCTGTAAGTTTTCTGTAATAATTGGAATTAAAACTTAAAAAATTAAATATCGCACACTGTTTTTTTTAAGTTGAAATACAAACCTTCCTGTGGTTTTCACTTTGGCTCCCCAGTTTCGTTGTAGGGTCAAAACCCATGGATCTTGCTGAACCAAGTAAACTGTGGTCTTAACCAGCTAACTTGGCTTCTTATTTGGGAATTGTAAAATTTTTTAAACTTTAAAAAACAATTTTTCTTTTTAATCTCCGGGATATTTTTTTAGTTTATAATCCATCAATTACTCCTCCCTCTTCTATTGTTTAACAATGCTTTTGGTGTTAAGTGGTTTTTACTTTATCACTGCTGAGTCCCATTTACTCTATTTAAAAGATGTATCTTTGTTTGGCTCAAATCGGCCAAACGCTCCTCAGCAATGGCATAACTTCTCTTCCTCTAAAATCCAAATGACCCAAATAACTTTTGAAGCCTGGGTTATTCCCTTTATAACCAATCAAACTTTGGGATGGAAAAATATCTTAACTATTTTCTATTTTTTATTCTGAATGTAGGGTTTTTATTGAACTCACACTGTAGATATTAACACTGTGCGTGCCTTTAAAGCACACTGTCAAAGTGAGTGAAGTCAGCTATGGATGATAAGCCCTGTACTAGATGCAATTGACACGCTCATTAATGTAGGTTACAAGGACAATTGCAATGTCGATTTAAGCGGATATCGAGCCATTAGTGGAATCAAGTGCCACTCCTCTTACAGGAACCATTCACACGGAATAGTAGCGGAAGTTTAGCAGGTTGACCCCAGGCTATTTGCTGCAGTTTGAAATTGCCCTCATCCCTGAGGATACACTCTTCCCTGACCCATATCTCCACAGGTGGTTATGACTTCAAACCCAGTGTGTTTCGGGTTATTGTCTACAAAACAAACCCCACTGGACAAGTCCCAACCTTTTGACATTGCACACAGGACATTTGCCTTTGGATCATGAGGCTGCTAAGCTTTGAATCTCCTGTAGCCATTATGGAGATGGAGGAGGGCTTTGCCATGAGATACGCAGGAGAAATTAGAGATGAACTGACTAAAGGGGCTTCAATGTCTAATTGTAGTGTTGGCAACGTGCATGGCTTAGAGCGAATGTCCGTTAGGGCTGATTTCCCTACTCGAAGGAGGGTTGGCATTTTATAGAGTGTGGTGCAATGAAAAAAAAAATTAGTGTAAGGTATACCTTTGTGTGACCTGAACTTTTTTCAAAATGTAGTGCTGTTTGAAACATTTATGATTTGAGCAACCTTCACTAGTTTTTTGTAAGACTAAAATTATTGAAGGGTAGATTTTTTGAACTTGTCATGCCACTTTTTGAACAGTTTTTCTTGCCATAAATACCAATCGACTTCGGTATTTGATATCAAGGGTGGAATTTGTTTGTTCTTCCCTTTGTTTACTTTTATCCATTTACTAATGGTGTCTTAGCTGAGCTGGTTTTTAATATGCATGACATTTTGGTTCAGGGTGTAAGCGATTAGTTCAGCATCTTTTCGGCAGGTGCTCCATCATGGGGGTGTAATTTTTTCAGGGTCATGAATTTTTCCCCAATTCTGCTTGAATTCAGATGGTTATTCAGTTTGTGACCCAAAATAAATTGTTACATTAGGTTTTGATGTTTTTTTGTTGTCTCTCTCTCGCCTCTTCCACTCCCTCTTCCCCTCTCTCTCTCTCCTCCTTCCCCCTCCCTCTCCCCCCCTCCCTCTCTGTCCCTCTCCATCATCCTCTCTTCCCCTCCTCTTCCCACCTCCCCCACACCCGCACACACGCGCGCCTCTCTCTCTCTCTCCTGTTTTCCCCTCCCTCTCCCCCTTCTCTCTCTCTCTCGGCCTCGCTTTTTCCCCCTCCCTCTCTCCCTCTGTCTCTCCCTCCTCTTCTCTCCCCTCTCTCTCACTCTCTCCCCTCCCCTCTCTCTCGGCTCCTCTCTCCCCTCCCCTCCCTCTCCCCTCTCTCTCGTCACCTCGTCCGGTCTCATTCTCTCCCTCCTCTCGTCTCTACTCTCTCCTCCCCTCTTTCTCTCTCTCTCTCTCTCTCTTTCTTCCATCTCTCTCTTTCCCCCCTCTCTCCCTTCTCTGTTTTTGCTGCTTTATTCTCCCTAAAATGGGAACCATCCGATCCTCCAACTTCACCCCACCACTCATACATCAAAACTGAGATTTTGTTATCAGGAAAGACATTTATTTTTCTCATTCATCTGACAAAATATTTTAGATGAACGCTTCTCCCATGTAAGATTACTATGAGCATTAATATGGTGGTTTTATGGTTACTGGGAAAATATTGATTACAGTCACCTATGGGCTTTTGTAATAACATACAATTACTGCTCACTTAAAAATGGTTTTTGGGGGCTTGAGATTGGGATGTGGTACAGGTATGTGCGTAGCCCTAGATCTAAGGCTCACTTATTCAGGTAAAAGTATCAACTGAGCTGCAAAGCAGCGAAGCCCTAGGAAGACAAAGTGACTCTTGGGCAGCCACAAATCTCGAGGTCAAACACTAAAATATGACACTAACTATATTAGTCAGGTTCTGTTAAACAACACTGGTTTCATTGATATGCGGAACAGGTTGGACAAAAGCGTCAAATTTTTTAGGCCCTTACTATCAAATTTGGAAGTGGAGCCCAAATATCGGGGCACTCTGTAGGTAGATAGAGGGCGTTTCAAAATGGCCGCCAAAGAATCATGTAAAATGGCTAATATGGGTGGAAAAAGTCATTTTAAGAGTCCTTAGCAAGCTAATCTGCTAGTGTTAATAGTGCTAATAGTTGTCTGAGGTCTATACAAGTATCTGTAAGTCACAAGGATCATCTGATAGAGGGCGCTTTTCAAAATGGCGCCAAAATCAGAAAATGGCTTATATGGTGTGGAAGAACGTCATTTAAGAGTCCTTAGAAAGCTAATCTACTAGTAGTTAATGGTGATAATAGTTGTCTGAGTTCATACAAGTATCTGTGAGTCACAAGGATCATATGATAGAAGGCGCTTTTCAAAATGGCCGCCAAAATCATGTAAAAGGGTCTTAATATGGGTGGAAAAAGTCCTTTAAGAGCCTTAGCAGCTCATCTACTAGAGTAATAGTGGATAATTGTGTCTGAGGTGTCAATACAAGTATCTGGGAGTACACAAGGATCATCTGATCGAGGGCGCTTTTCAAAATGGCCGCCAAAATCATGTAAAATGCTTAATATGGGTGGAAAAAGTCATTTTAAGCGTCCGTAGCAAGCTAATCTAATAGTAGTTAATAGTGATAATAGTGTCTTGAGGCTACAATTATCTGTGAGTCACAAGGATCATCTGATAGAGGGCGCTTTTCAAAATGGGGCCACCAAAATCATTTAAAATGGCTTAGTATGGGTTGAAGAGTCCTTTTAAGAGTCATTACCGAGCTTATCTGCTATTTGTTAATAGCGATATAATTGTCTGAGGTGTAATACCAGTACCTATGTGAGTCACAAGGATCATCTGTTAGAGGGCACTTGCAAGAGCTCGGTATCCAAACAAGAGATCAACAGGTCCGTTTAAAAAAAAAGTATGGTAACAGTTCCTGCAGGCTCAATTGAAGCACAGCCTGATGGGAAAAAAAATTACTTGCCTTTCAAACAGGAAGGCGGATGACTTAAGTG
>JAMKCH010078420.1:0-81672 GCA_023653785.1 Ophioderma brevispina | reverse complement strand
CTCTGCTGCTTACCACGTACATGTATATGGTTTCTGGTGAAAAGGTAAACATTTATGTAAAATCACAAATGATTTGAAGAATTATTAAAGTTGAAGTGGTCCATACCTTTGGCCTCAGTTGTTCTAGCATGTGACGGTATTATGGCTGCGAGATGTAGCTTAAACCCTGGTATTGTGGAAAAGTCAATCACATTATGCCACAAGGCTGGTTGAATCGTGAGCAAACCTAACAGATCGAGCAGTGGTTTGGTGATCATCAACAGACTGACAGTTCACCCACAACGACAACTGTTCCTTTGACGCTTGTTCATTCGGCATTTTCAAGTTATTTTCTGGAGCTCGAGACTCACATTTCTCGCCAAGTAAATACTGCATATTTGGAGAAACGACGGCACCACTTTTGAGGTTTGTTCACCAAATGTAGTTATACGTATCACAAAAGCGAATAGTTTAGAGTACTCAATCCGCCGAATTCTGCTTCCTAACACAACATGAATGGCGTTAGAAATTTGCCTTTTTGTTCGTTCTTTAAATATGCACGGAACAGGTTCAGATGAAAAATCACAACATCAAAGCCTGAATTATTGACTTCAACTATATTGTCCACATTAGAGTTAAATAATTCTGACGCAACGTCTTACCCGATCCTCAAGACACTAAAATCCGTGATTTTCTGAAATATAGTTCCAAACTCCTTAACGACGATTCGGAAATAATCAGGCAAGGAAATAGCTCGGTCCTATCATCGTCACGCCATACTCCCCGCAAACAAGAAACGGTAATACGTCCAATGGATCTATTTGACTAATTCATTCTTACATCATTCGAAACATCGAATGGCGAATTTACTAAATATAGCATACAGAAGGAAGATAGGACACAGTTGAAGCCTTGCCAATAGTCTTTCAGATCAATTATCCATAAAGACATAATCATTAGCCAAGGACAATTTCCTTTAGCAAAACAATTTTTTCAAGTAACCCAAACCATGACCTACTCCTACGCAGATATGATGCTATGTGACGACGGATGGCGGAAAACGCCAAAGCCCGGGAGAAAAGCCGACGCCCATTGGTCAAAGAAGCCGCAAACCAACGAGAAGGTAAACATTTATGTAAAATCACAAATGATTTGAAGAATTATTAAGCTCGCAGCGCTCGCCGGGTATACCCGACGTTTTTATCGACGATTCGAGAATCGGAAGGGGGGTGATTAAAAGTCCTCATATATCATGTCCCCCACGATTGAGTAGCGATTGACGCCACTGGTTTCAACCATGCCCCTCATAGCAGTCAATACTTGTATACTATCTATGGCTTATAGCTTCGTAGTTATCGGTTAAGAACAGTAAATATGGTGAAAGAGGGTGTGTACATGGGTCGAAGTTAAAAGTTCTTTGAATATGTGATACAAATTGTTTCTCCGGCTTAAAGGATTGAAATTATGAATAATTTGCATCATCTGTTACGCTTAGTTACATACATACATACATATGTTATTTATACCGCGCTTATTCTAAAAAAGGTCTAAGCGCCATTACAAACTACTGCCATTGGCAGGACCAAACAATGATACAATAGAGAGGAAAACAAATTAAACTTCATAAGAAAGCAGATGTGTTTTTAACAGCTTTTTGCAAGCATTTAGAGAACCATCTTCCCTGATGGATAAAGGAAGCTCGTTCCACAGTTGTGGTTCAATTACTGAAAACGCTTTATCACCTGTGGAACGGTGTGTTTAGGAACATGAGGTCTAGTTTGATCAACCAATGAACGGAGCTAATGGTGAGAGCTGGTTTGGGTGTGGTATAGAGCAATATCAGAGGAGAGGTATTCTGGAGCAGAACCATTTAAACATTGGTATATATAAACAAGCGACTTAACAAACTATACCTTTTTTTAATCCATAGGACCATGAACATGACTATACACCTTTTAACCCATTATAAAGCATTTACAAATTTTACCCCTGTTAATTTACACCCATACCCTATCTCAAAATGCTCAAGGATGCCAAAGTGGCATCATCCAGATTTAGATTCAGTAGGTCAATCTTGACTAGAAACCATCAAAATATTTTGTGTGGACTCTTGCGCAAGGTCACATGCAAGGTCCTTTGGGCCGAGCACCAGACTATAAAATTAACACGTTGACGGACAGGTAACCAATGAAGCTTAGCCAGGTAAGGAGTTATGTGCTCACGTCTTTTGGCTCCGCATATCAAACGTGCTGCTTTATTCTGAATGCATTGAAGTTTGTTGAAATGCGCATTTGTGATACCAGACAGTAAAGAATTTCCATAGTCGAGACGAGATAAGACAAGGGCCCGCACAACATGATTGCAAGTCTCCTCATCCAAATACTTTCTAATGCGAGCAATATTTCTAAGTTGGTAATTGAGAGTGCGACATAATCCCTTCACCTGGCTAGTCATTGATCCATCCGAGCCCATGATAACACCCAAGTTCCGAACTGATTTTACAGGTGTAATGACAGTGGTACCAACTTGAAGGGTGATATCAGGGTGAGATCTTAAATTGTAAGGTGATCCAAAAACCAAAAATTCGGTTTTCTCCATGTTTAATTTTAATTTGTTTGATGTCATGTAATACAACAAAATAGGTGACAGGTCAATAGAATCCAATAGCTGTTGACTTTTTTTGCCATTTTGGTTATATAACTAAACAAGTAAGATAATCAAAACTATTCCTATATTTCATTCTCTGAGCTAAACCAACCATTTGAACCACGTTTTACCAAAATTGGAGCAAGTTTTAATTTTTGACCCCTGTACAAACCAAAATTAACTTTTCTCACCATATTTACAGTTTTACCCCATGATTCCAAAACTATAAGCCACTACTTCAATGTATGCATGTTCTTAACCCATTTGTTCAGAACGTTACAATGGTTAAGGGGTTCATCTATGTTTCCTTACCGCCTTTCATAACTATTTAAAATATATTTATATTACTGTATCAATCTATTACTGTATTGCGGAACTTTTAGCACTTAGGCCTCAAAGATCACGATTTGTATGTTTTATATTATAGCTCCCTTTATGTGTCCATTCTCCATAGAGACCTGTGCAAAACTAAATTTAAAGAAAAATCATAAAATTGGCATGGGGTGAAGCCAGAAGAATAACTATTCCCAATCAGTTGATAAAATTGTGTCGCTATTGGTAGTTTTTGGTTTATTCTGGTTTTGTTATAATAAACGAAAGAGACTTTCAATGTTGTATATATTATATTAGTTTGTTGATAGTTAAGAGGGAACTTTCGAAGTATATTATCCAACATCTCTTTTTAATACAATAATATTTTATTTTGTCGTAATTTATACAGTAAGCCCTGATATAAACTAAAATGAACAAAAAGAAACATTTAGTAAAACCAATGAATATAACATTAGGAATGTATATTAGGAATAAATAAATTAAGGGCCATTCTTCAAAAAGTAAACCTTTTTGATAAAAAATGAAGATATTGGTATTGCAAATTTCTTTATATTATCATGTTAATCATCCTTCCAAGTTTCCTGCATTATATTTTCAAACAATATGTTCAACTCAAACACCCTCATTTGCATAAATGAACATCTTCAATATTTTGGGATAAAAAAGAAGTGAGATTATTACACCATTTTGCTTCTTTAGTTTTATATTAAATAGCTTTTCATTTTTGTTTGAAATACTGCCTAAAGTATTGCATGGACTTAAATCTTCAAAATTATGTTGAAAAAATACAAATTTATAGGAAATAGACAAGTAATTAACGGAGAATTTTAATTGACTTTGGTATGTCACACACGTGACCAAAAATACAAAGAAGTTTTTATTACTAGAAAACCACTGTCTCAGTAATGTTCATATTTCATGTCAAAAGCCAGTTTATATGTACCTTCAGTTACACAAAATAAATGGTTTAGATCTTTCCTCTTTCAAAAGTTATTGATGTGCTAATTACTGTCACACACGTGACCGGCAGTCACCATTTTAGTATTTGAAAGACATTTGAAAGACATTTCTGGTCTTATTGAAGAAGGTAGCAGTGTTAACTTCTATTATCAGTTAAAATATGAATATGATCAGTTTGAACAAGAAAATAACAATTGATTTGAATAAAGACTGGTTTAAACTTGATTTCCATGTGTCTTTTTAAAGTTTGGGGTGAAGTTGCCAAATTTAGCAGACTTGCACTATTTCAACACAGGAAATCTGCATACTAGGAATAGCATTGCCCTTTGCAAGTTATTACAGATGGCATTGTAATGAAAGTGTTTGAAATAGTTGAGAATATGGAAATACACAAGATTTTATTAAAACTTCATTTTTGGTGCACATTAACAATGGTCATCAATTTTGTGTTATAAGTCAATGGAGATGTCACACACGTAGCCACCAATGTCACACACGTGACCGTACTTAGTGATATAAATTTGTTAATTACCAAGTTTGCTTGTTACTTTTAATTACCAACATTGTTGTAATGATAACGTACCAATGTCCCTCTGAAATAAATATAAGTATGTGAGTAATTACATATTCACAGAATTTTACAGTTGAAATTTGAATTATAAAAACACCTTTTTGTCTGAGGTCACAAACGTGACCGAACTTTATTTGCCCCTCATGACAAAATAATCAATCTGTCGAAAGTGGAATCACTATTTTTGGTTAGGTTTGGTCTAAAGGTTTTTCATTTTACAAAAAGTAATAACAGATTGGTTATATTGGCAAAACAGTATTGGGTTGAAAATCTAAATTTCCCGTTTTTAGGTCACAAACGTTTTAAACTATTTCAATTGATATAATGACATTTTATTTCC
Source organism: Ophioderma brevispina (assembly GCA_023653785.1). Lineage (NCBI taxonomy): Eukaryota > Metazoa > Echinodermata > Ophiuroidea > Amphilepidida > Ophiodermatidae > Ophioderma > Ophioderma brevispina. The sequence continues at coordinate 76,843 of JAMKCH010078420.1, read as the reverse complement.
ATATAAACTCATAGATTCCAAATTATATCAGATTATTATTTAAAGGAAGATTACCCTATTTTTCTCATTCACCGTGTGAAATCTTAGCTGAAAGAATCATTCTAGCTTTCTAAGTTTCTAAGTTAAGGAATAAAGGAAGATTATTCCAATAATTTAACCCCTAAATATTTAAAGGTTACGTCGGCAGCAAAATGTTCCATAATGGAATTATTTAAAGGGAATAATCAGATTTAAATATATAAAATATATTCATTTGGATGGGATAACCTAATTCAAGTACATCTGTAAAGTTTCACGCCGATTCGCGATATTTCAATTCGTTTTGATGTGAGAACTAAAAATCTGATTTTTATAAGCCCATAGAAAGCTGTGTTAAACTAATATAGAACAAAATGGAACTTTTTGTCACTCATAACATTTAAACCAACATCATTTAGTCCTAGGATTTCGCGGGGTTAATGGGAAAATAGTTTTCTTCTGATACCAAAAATTGCGACCGTTACCGGTTAAATCTGGCTTCTTGGGACGATGCTATTAACAATCGGGTTATGGACAATTGGAGCATAATAAGTCTGTTCCCGAGTACATTTGGATTGAGAAGAATGCTAAATAAACATGGAACTGAAGTAGGAACAGTGTGCTTAATGCATTTAAAGACATTGCTAAGAATTTAATTGAACTCATTTACAATCCGGTTTTACCTAGTGAACTTTTTCCTCATTTTGCCTACTGAAGATTTAATGTCAGCTGAAGCTGAAAGAAGCAAGCTGATTTTGCAGGAACTGAAGCGTTTTATAATGATCGGAAGTGAAGTTAGACATAGATTAATCCAAATCACGGAAACCAAGTTTTAGCAAGCTTGTTAACGATTCTATGTAATTTAGGTACGATAAAGTAGATGGTGACTATTGGTTGGGTTGGTACATTTACTGACCCAACTTTGCCTGGCACGACTCAGAATTCAGCAGCCTTTACCGAATAAAGCACAGTATCACATGCACTTTATTCCGTAAAGGCTGCTGAATTCTGAGTCGTGTCAGGCAAAGTGGGGTCCGTAAATGTACCAACCCCTATTGGTTTGTCTAGTGTACAGTTTCTGAAATGCTGCATTGTAAAGTATCAAATGACACCAGGTGTTTTGCAATATTGGCATACATGTGTATTACACTCGTTGTTTTATGTACTATGAGTCAGTCCTTATCCAAGTGCACTTGGGAGGGGGTCATATTTACGCCAGGGGAAGGGAATGGAGGTTTTGAAGGGGAATTAAAAATTTTAAGCAAGAGGGGGACTATAAATTTCATCGAGAAAGAGAGGAGGGATAAGGACTTTTATACGAAAAATCTCATAAAATTAGGGGTAATGCGAAAATTAGAACGGGAGCATAAGGGGGAACGCGGGTTGAACAGGAGAGGTGCAAGCACACTCCATTGTGGTAGACCATTCTTAGGCCTACGCCATCGGCTCTTCTTCGCTCCGAGCTGAACAAAGAACTCTGACAAAGATTGGCAAATTAGTATTTGTTTGAGGGAAATTTTTGAAACAAATGACACTAATACAATTACCGCCCTGTTATATTTCACACGACGAGTCGAGTTCAACTGGAATGAACCGCGCGATGTGAAATTATGGGACTTTGCATTGCAGGTGTGCATGTGTGTTGAGTGAATAAAGTAACAAATACTAACCGACAATAGTGATTATAATTCCTGCGGTATTATTTTCATTGTGATCAAATATAAATTGTCGAAACCTTAAAGAGGACACATGGACATTTGAAAATAGTACGCCCTCAAGATTTTTAAAAAAATATATTTTTGCATGGTTGTAAAGATTTTATAACATAGCTCCAACCGAAATGATTTTAAGACCAAATCAGCGCTTATGGGTAAACAGAACGATTTTATAATTAATGTCGCCGGCGTTTAACACAAGAAAAACGCACGCCGTATGCGTGATCCCCACGACATGTACGCTGTTTGACCGGTCTGTGACCTTTGTGGTTTTAATATCAATTCATGTAATTGACACATTTATGAATTACAGTTACGGCAATGTTAAAAGTTGGCCTACAAATTACCTGGATGTCTTTAGCCTCTCCCTGCTTTTGGGTATGTTATTTTTATGTGTAAAATGTATCTCTATTCTAATGGCCTAGACTATCATTTGAGAATGTTTGAAAATGTGCTAGTGCCGCTTTAATTGCACTTGCAATAGTTTGATTATCACACACAAATGGAAAAAAAAAGTTTTAGTATCTTCAGGTTTATTTATGGTTCACTTGCTGTCACGTCCTTGAACAAAAAGCTTACCCCACCCCCAAAGAAAAAAAATAGTTGGATTTCGTTCTTGTGGTTTACTGTTATGAGCAAATGCTTGTATCACATGGTGCTATAGGTCACTGTGGTTTAATTTCTGCCTGTTTACGGACATAATGGATAGCCAATTTCTAACAGACACGATCGAATTTCCACGTAAAATTAGGTACACGTGCATATACTAAAGACACGAAGAGATTTTCTGAGGATACAAATTTGTCTAAATTTGCACTTAATGAGTTGTGGAATACCTACCGAGAACGTCTCAAAGGTTTAATGGACTTGCTTGCTGTCCTAATTGGCTAAATAGAAAAGCACTCATTGATACTATTTCTTCTTTTAATTACATAAAGACGGGTTCGGCTTATTCAATTCAGGTGTGATTTAATAGATTGGTAAGCATTCTAAATATGCAAAAATCCCTGTTTCGAAAAAAACAAAAAATAATGGCGCATTTCAGAGGCGTATCCAGGATGACATACCCCGGGGGCAAACTGACGATGAACTTTTGGCGCCCCTGTGGAAATTGAAAATGGCACCCCATTCCACGTCTTCTTGAATATGCATAACATCCAAAGAAACAAAGTTATCGGCGAGCGCAGCGAGCCGGAAAATTTTTGAAATTGTGTCGGCAAATTGACAGTTTTGTCGGCACCCCCCCAGTGGCGGATTTAAGAGTCATCAGTGTCAGCAGCTGCTGACAGGGTCCCCTAAAATATTGCTTTCAGGGACCCCTCAGACACCCCTAGTCGCACTAAAGTGGGACATTTCATTCCTTTCCGAAGCTTTTCTGTTTTGACGCCCCTTTATTTTGCTTCTATATCTCTCCTTTTTTTTTCAGTTGCTGTTCTCGCGCCCCTTTCCTAGTTTTTCAGCCCTTTTCCTTTGTTTTTTGATTTGTTTTGACGTCCCTTATTAATCTTTGCGTCCTTTTCCTTAAACTGTTTTCAACCGCTTTTCGTTTTGTCTCAGTTTTTGGCGCCCTTTATTTTTCGCTAGCTCTAAATTCCTTTGCAATTTTAGCGCCCCTTTAATTTCTTAATTTTTTTTCTCAACCATTGTTCCTTTTTGGCGTCACTTTACTTTTCTTTTCTCATTTTTGCTGCACCTTTTTTATTTGTCTTAATTCACTTTTCTTTGCAACTTATTTCACCACCTCTTCGTTTATCGCTATTATTTTGCTTTTTGGCGCCCCCTTTACTATTTTTATACGTTCTCTCTTCTCATTTTTGTTGCACATTTTCGCCCTAAGGCGCTCCTTATAGCTTTCCCTTACAGATTCTTCCTTTTCGCCATAAGCTTTTCTATCTCTTTCCCCTTTAGTTGTCCCCTGCCGCTTTTTATTTTACTTTTTCTTTTCCTTTCCTCCCATTCCATCTCTAATTTTCTTTCGTTTCCTTCCTCTTTCCTTTTCCCATTTCCTTTCCCTTTCCTTTCTTTTTTCTTCTCCCTTTCCTTTTTCTCTTCCTTCTTTTTGGCGCCCCCTTTGGCAACCCGGGGGGCAAGCGCCCCTTTGCCCCCCCCCCAGGATACGCCACTGCACTTTTTGGAAAGTCCTAATTTTTAACGGTTATTACAGTCGCAACTTTGGCGAAGTCACGAGGTTGTGGATCACGAAATGCCCCTTTAAATATTTCTACCACCATGAGCTTACTTTAAAGGTCCATGGCCCGATCGCTAATAGCCTCGTCCGCAGAAGGCCCAGGTTTTACCGGAAGTGGTCAACATTTTGGTATCAGAAGAAAGCTACTATTTTTCTTATTTACCCTGTGAAATCTTAGGGCAAAAGGATATTTGGTTTGGAAGTTATGAGCGAAAATGTGCCCCTTTTTGGTCGACCAATATTAATTTTACACAGTACTCTATGGGGCTTACAAAATCACGTTTTAGCTCTCACAGCAAACGGATTGAAATATCGGCGCGAAACTTTACAGATGGGTTTTGGGGTGAAGGCCAATCTATCAAGATGAAAACTTCATATCCTTAAATCGGGCCATCCCCCTTTAATAACGCTAGCGATTCTATTGAGGTTGCTACTGAGATCATTTTGTAAAACAGTGTGATTAGGCTATCACAAACCTTCTCCAAGCACAACGGTCTGAAGCTAATGGGACAATTGCATCCGGATGCAGATCAATGTATTCCCAGCAGCCTCTGTATGTCGGATATGTAGCTTATCATCTGTCGCCCTGGTCTTTCTTCGCCATAGGTTGGAACATAGAAGTGCACACTTACAAACTGTTTACCAGGTGTATTGGCCTAATACACTCAGCCAAAAACAAAAATCCCCGTCTGATACTTTTTGACGTAACTCAAAAAGTATTTAATTTATTTTTGTTATTCAAAAACTGATAGATGTGCAAATTTCTTATGCACAAAATAACAATTTACTTTTATCCGATAGACATCGTTTTTACCATGAAATCCTCCATTTTATGAAATGTCATTCAAGGGAAAACGTTGCACGATTTTTTCTGAAACGTAAAAGTTTGATTTCCAAGTGTGTACGATTGAACATTTCATTCACAATTTCTTGACCAAGTGAATACTACTGCTGTTGCTCTATCCGTGTGTTGTTACATAATCACATTAAAAAGAAAAGGGCTGCTCGTAGAGATTTACATAATCTCTTTTACCTGTGGAATTCTTTGAGATTAAAAAGCAAAAGTCATGCCATCGTGTGATCTGTGTTTGGTTTTGCATGTTGCATGTGCTGTATGGTTAGGTTTAAAGATGCCGCGCATGAAACACTTTGAAAGGGGCGAGCTACTGCCTTCTAGACGAAGGTGTACCTGTAAGATAGGTGGCAAGAAAGTTAGGAGTAACGCCAAAGGCTATCCGAAAACTGAGAGTGAAGTTTCGGCAGACGGAAAATGTAAAGGATCTTCCAAGAAGTGGTCGACATGTCCATCGTGCTCATGTCACCAACCGGTATCTGGAAGACAACGGGATTGGCCAGCAAAATCCCTTGATTGCAATCCCATTGAGAACCTGTGGGATGACATCAAAAATGAAGTCGACATGAAAATGAAAGAAACACATCTTTGCAGGATTTCAGCGCATATTCCAACAGGGCCAACTTAGATGAGCAACGTATACGCACTTTGGTCAATAGTATGAGCAAAAGGTCATTGAGAAGGACGGTGGACCTATCCATTATTGATAAACATTTGAAATGGAATAATAAATGTGGTTTTATGACCAGAAAGCAATGAGTACCTTTTCACTTTTCTGTGTGAAATGAATTTGCAGACAAAAGTGCAACTTTTTTTCTTGTATGAAATTTCATAAAATGGACGATTTCATGGTAAAAAAATGCGCATCCATCAGTTTTGAATAATAAAAATAAATACTTTTTGAGTTACGTCAAAAGTATCAGACGGGGACTTTTTTTTTTGCTGAGTGTATAAAGTTGATAAGCTGATTACCTCCATCCTTTCCATCTCTTTAATACACTCATCAGCTGATATACCACTTGAGGCTGCAGCCGTAACTGCACCGATTCTGAAACTATGGGTTCTGGAATAAGTTGGACATAAACCCATCAATTTAATACCTTCTGTAGTGTCAATTTAGGGGGGAGGAGGATACCACCTAGAGATGAGCATGAGAGTACATTACAGTAGATCAGAATTTTGATGCTGTTTTCGTATAGAAATACATGGTCACGGTATATTTGATTGTTAGACGTTGGGTCATGAGCTCCTAAAAAAACGATTGAACTGCTGAGTTCTTTTGTAAAGAGCTATATAGAAAATATCGTATAATAGACCTGTGCATACTGTTATATTGCTGTTAAAAGCTTGGTGTGTTCTATGAACAACGAGTGGGTTGTATAACCCTTGTAACATGCACATAATTAGCCTGCTTATTAGAAAAAATGTAAAGGCCGTGTAGGCCCACACGTGTTTCATTTTAAAGCGTAAATGTGCTCTGTGACAAAAAAAGCGGATAAATTCTTATTTGTTTTACTAAGCATGAAGTTTGAAGATTGGCTTCAAACCGTGAGACGCGGTTCGTCCCCATTTTCGGGACTCATCAGTCTCTATTATGCATGAAATAGAGGAAAAAGTCTATGTTTTTTACCCCTTTGAAAAAACTTTCGGATAGCTATGACCCTTTAGCCTATGCGTGCTGTAGCTCCAGTAGAATGCCCAGCGTGCTGTCCGGGTCGGTATCGCCCGTGGTTTCCCCACTGTCTCTGCTCGGAGAGGGTGCGTGTGCGTCGCCCGTATCCGGCTTCGTGGAGCGCAGTTTTCTGACTATTGAGTCTCTGATATTTCTTTCTCTCCTGAAAGCTATGATTGGTTCTTGGGGAAATATTTTTGACAGTTTGTGGTTGCCTCTGATTGCGTCCCAATGTTTAGTTAGGGCACGTTTGAGGTCGGCTGGTCTGTAGTGAGGAACGAAGTTTGTAACTAGAGTGACCGGATTTTTGTTTGGATCTTTCTTGTCTTTGACATTATACACATAGTCATTTCTTTCGGAATGATTAATACTGCGTGTGACTTTGGCTACCTTATCGGCGCTGTACCCTCTCTCTTTCAGTTTTTCGCAAAAGAAATTCCTCTTTGCGATGAAGTCTGTTTCGGAGGTACTGAGTCGGGCATATCGGATGCATTCGCCTTTTAAGAAACCCGTAAACACACTGGGTGCGTGACTTGAGTTTGGATCAAGGTATTGTTGAGTATCAACTGCCTTTGTCTGAACTCTGTGGTCCAAGCGCTGGCTTGCCGCGAATCGCGGACCCTTGAAAATTTCTAAGTCTAGGAAAGTGACTTGGTTGTGAGAAAGATCGTGCGTGAATTTTAGATTCGGGTGGGCGTTGTTCATGCGCTCAAATAGCGCTTGGAATGCCGCCTCGTCGTTCTTGTACGCAATGAAGATATCGTCTCTGTATCTGAGATATGTCAATATGTTTGGATCTGTTATGAATTCTTGTTCTACTGCGTGTAGCCAGATATCACAGATTTCACAACTGCTCGAGAGCCCCATGGGTACACCTACGACCTGTAAGTAGTACTCTCCGTCAAATTCAAAGCAATTTCTCTTTGAAATTAGCTCTAGGATTCTTCGCAAGTACTGGGTATCAGGTTTTTTGATGTGGTAGCGGTGATTAGAATTGTCGTACGCGCGGCATACGGCGTCGATCGATTCATTGATGGGCGTGTTTGTGAACAGGGCTTCAACGTCGCACGTGATGAGCAATGCATTATGGGGTAGCACTAGTTTGTCGAGTATTTGAATTAGGTGTGTGGAATCTTGACGCAGGTCGACTGCCTTTGGCAGATCGGTACCAGGAAATGATCCACAAATTCACTCAGAGGTTGAGTAGCGCTCGAACACCCTGAGCAGATTGGTCTCGGAGCGAAGAGACCATTATCCGGCTTGGGCTTGTGTACTTTGGGCAAGAAATACATGCATGGTATCTTGATTTCCCTGTTAGACGGATCGAGGTACTCGAGTGTGTGCTTCTCTATTTGGTCGTTTGAGAACTTTTCGCCTAGGAGTGCGCTAATGAGGTCGATAGTGGTGGGCGTCATGTCATATGCTAGTTTCTCGTATTGATAACCTTGTAGGCATACGCGGATTTAGGGGGGGGGCGCACCCGGCGCGCGCCCCCCCCCCTATTTTTTGCAAACCAAAGGGCGCCGGGCGCCTTGTAGATGTAGAAAATTGCCTTTTGCCGCACAGGGCGCCGGGCGCCCTGTATATCTAGGAAAATGACCTTTGTGGGCGCCCGACACAATTTGTAAAATTTTCCGGCTCGCTCCGCTCGCCGGGTAGACACGATTTGTTTCACTCGGTTTGAAATTCTGAAGAGCAGTGGGGTAATCTTCTTTGTTGCGATGTTTGTTGCTTGAACAATTTAGGCGTCGGCCCTCCCCCCCCCCGCTCTTCAGAATTTCGAACCGAGTGAAAAAAAATTGGGTCTACCCGGCGAGCGAAGCGAGCCGGAAAATTTTAAAAGCGAATAGTGACGGGCGCCCCCTATTGAGAATTCCTGGATCCGCCCCTGGTAGGTGTATGAGACCGACTTGCCTATACTGCTCTACAGGTATTATGCATATGCCTCTGCCTTTATCGAACGGGCGCAAGACTAGATTTTTGTTCTCTTTTAGACCTTTGAGTGCAATGCGCTCAGCTTTGGGCATGTTGTTTGTGACATTTTGCATTTTGACTTTTGATAGCTCGTATTGAGTTTCAGAGAGATATTTGTCCAGGTTGTAGTTACCCGTGTCCTTTGGAGTCCATGTTGATGGCAAGCGGAAGGCGTGCATTTGTTTGCTACCCTTTTTGCTGCTCATTAGGTATTTGACTCTGATTCTACGGAGGTACTTTTGTGTGTCTTCCATTAGTTCGAGACGGCTGGGCTTTTTGGGCGTAGGAATGAATGTTAGACCTTTAGCTAAAGCCAGTGTTTCCGCATTGGATAGTTCGTGATCTGAGAGATTTCTTATAAATCTACGGCATTTACTAACCTTATCGGCTGTACTTTGTATGTGTTTTGCTTTTTGCAATTTGGATTCTGTCTTGTGGATCTTGCTATGAGTGCCACGTGCTTGCCTGTGTCGATGCCGGCGATTCTTTCAGGACATCGCGAGAGACTGGGTGCTCGTGAGCGTATATGTGAGTGTGTGTGTGTGTGTGTGGGGGGGTGTTTACCGCTCTGTGGTGGGCCTATGCTATATGGCGTTCGGGCGCGAAAGTTTTGGTGGCTCTGAAAAGAGCCGTTCAAATCACGGGGCCCGGTAGGCACGTGGGGAGAGCAGTGTTGACCCGGTGGGAAGTTGAATTATTTGGAAAGATTTATGTTGGGCTTTGTACTCGGGGTGGAGAGAGAGGGTGCCAATTAGGCCACTACCCCTCTTACCATATTTCTCTGTACTGAAGCACTATTTACTTGTTCGTTATTTGCTTAGGCGCGGATATACGTAGGTGTGTTCAAGTAAACTATGAAAGATGTATATTTGGCTTTGTACTCGGGGTGGAGAGAGAGGGTGCCAATTAGGCCACTACCCCTCTTACCATATTTCTCTGTACTGAAGCACTATTTAACTTGTTCGTTATTTACTTAAAGGGGCGTGATAAAGTAGAAAAAATGAAAGATATATTTGGCTTTGTACTCGGGGTGGAGAGAGAGGGTGCCAATTAGGCCACTACCCCTCTTACCATATTTCTCTGTACTGAAACTCTATTTGACTTGTTCGTTATCTACTTGAGCGTGGGCGTGTTAAAGTAAACAAATGAAAGATATATTTGGCTTTGTACTCGGGGTGGAGAGAGAGGGTGCCTATTAGGCTACTACCCCTCTTACCATATTTCTCTGTACTGAAGCACTATTTCACTGTATGGGGATTTACTTTACTGAATTGGGGAGGTTTGTGTTTGGGTGTGTGTGTGTATGACGGTATTTCTTAAGTTCTTACAATAATACTTTATAAGTTTATTATATTAGCTTTTTATTAAACAACAACCTGACACTTGGTCCCAATCTCTTTTGGAGAATTGGTGGCTCTGAAAAGAGCCGTTTTGTGCTTATAAGCTTGTTTAGAAACTTATTTCCCCTTCTTATTGGGGGAAACCGTGTGGCTGAGTCTCTTGAGCGCTCTTCTCTTCGTGGAGTCGAGGTGCCGCGTGAGGGTGCTGATAGCTTGCTTCTGTTCACCTTCTGTTGCGATCTTGGCCCGGACTGCTGCTTCTGCTTGTTCCCGTGCACGCTCGATTCGGAGCTTTAGGTCATGTATAACTTGGGCGTAAATCTGATGCAGGACTTTTGCGCACGAGCGTATGGCTCTATTAGCAGTTTCCTCGTACAGTTTAAGCTGTTCTTCGTTATAACTCAGGCCCCCGGGAAGACGTGGCGGGTCGACAGGAATGCGTGGGACTGTTGGACGCTTGTTGGTGTTGAGAGCTACGAGAAGTTCTTGCTTGTAGAATAGAAGTCGGGCTTGCGTGGTGAGCAAAGCTTGTGCACTTTTCTGCTCTTTCTTGACAATTTGGAAATGTTCCTCTGGTAGGCAATGGCTGGGATTCGAAGCCGCATGAGATACTGTATCAGTATTCTCGATTGGCGCTAAGTCCTCTGGTTCGCTTTCGGAGGAAACTGGTTCTGTGATGTCTGACTTGATTGAGGAGATAGATTCTGTGCGCGACTTGGAGCTGGCTTGGCTACTACTACTACTACTGCTGCTGCTGGTCTGGCTAAGGCTACGTTTTCGGATACCGAGACTTTTAGTTTTCACCATGCTTGTTTATTAAGAGAGGCGAGGGTGTGCACAACTTGAGGAGACTTTGGTCAACTACTCAGAGCTAGTGGCTACACGGCGGCCTGCGTGAAACACAAGTGAGAAGAAGTGTAGGAAAATTGTGAAGAAGTTAGAGAATAAAAAACAATGAATATACAGTAGACCAGGATGCAGTTGTCTGACATGCATAAACTCTAACATAGCTCTAACTGAGCACAATGAAGGGTATGAAGACATTTTTAATTCAGTAGCACGAACTCCTTGATCTGTCTTTAAATATGTTACTGTAACTTCCGTGACTTTTAGGCTTCAACCAACAAATTTAACATCCCCAACCGCTAACACACACAATAAACTAGCATTCTTTGATGGGTATGTAAATTCGCCTATTCTTAAAAAGGCAAGCAAAATGCAGACTGGAAAAGAAAAGAAGTACTCCATAAGATGATGGTTGGCAAAAGGTATATCAAGTTGCATAAAATAGAAGGAGTAATCGGCAATCTGCTATCTGAATGAGGATTAAAGGTCACAAAAAATGCAAATAGAATTGATGTGGTTTGTAACAAGTCTACAAGGAGGGACCAGAAAGCATTCAATATTTGGGTTGGTGATGGATGACATCATTTGAGGTACCATTGATTTATCAGAGATTAATAGAAAATGCCAGGTGACTGGTATGAATGTATTCATGACATTGATAATCAATAGTTTCACAAAATATGTCATTGGTAGTATTTTCTTTTTTCTGGCCCTGTTTATTGCAATGGAATGTCCCACAAAAAATGGAGTAGGTTTATCATCTCATTTCCTGGGACCTTTAAGCCTCCTACACCCTTCTTTTAATTCTTTTATTTAAAAAAAAAATATTTGTTGGATTGTCCCAGCCATTAATGTTATGCACAAATGACAAGGCTGAAATGTTTGAATTAATTGTTGAAGGGAACTTGCCTTGCATTGACAAAAAGGAAATAAATGCCATAATATGACTTATAGACCAAAACGAGGGCAACTTGAAATTTGCTTTAAAGCTCCCTTTGAAACTGAGGCACAGGCATGCCTACCGGCTCTGCCGTCGGCGCTGCCCTCCAGAAACGTTCCATATGGAATCGTGAACGAGCATCCTGATTTTGGGAATCTACTATATGTTTTACACAAAAAGCTAAATTCACTTCCAAGCATTGCAAAACAAAAAATCTAACCAGTGTCATGATTTTAGGACATTTTGAAGTCTGTCCATTAATAATTGAGACAACTTACATATTGTCTGACCTAATGAATCGTTTCCTCACAAAACAACCACTACTAAAATGGAAAACAATTCCTTCCATGCAATTGAATATACAGAAATGCATCAGGCCATTTGCCCTGGAGCCGTTTTCCATTAAAGAAAACCCCCCGAAACCGATTCCACCACTAGCATCTGTGAACAATTATTGTAAGACATTATCTTCTAACCATGCAATTTCTGGTATGATAGAGCTCCATTCAATTGTACATGTGGATCTATAACATCAGTGATCGACTCACCATCAGGGTGAGGAAGATGTTGGATTAGTCTTAATTTACCGGGTTCTGACTTTGAAACTAAGCCGATGGGTGATATAATTATATCTGCAATATGTTTTTCTGAAAAGAACCAGCGATGCGATGCCTCGCGCTAATCCAAGAAGTCAAGTTTAACACCGTGAGAAAAACCCATCTTTAAGAATACTGCAGCTGCCGAATTCGGATATAGCTCCAGCAACGGAATAAGTGTACACAAGTATATAGGGGAGGGATATTTGCAGCAAATACAGACACCATTGCAAGGCTTTTTAAAACTCATTGTACAAGAGGCGGTGGCTGGTTCACTTCTTACACGTTGCTGCGCAATGACCAAGTTTCCTACATGAATGTGCTCTTCCTTGGGAGCTATTGTTTTCAATTTGGTTTCTGACTGCACCTTGTTGACGAACTCCCTTTGAACCCCACCTGGAACGAAACTGATAACCACCAAAGGCCGGCACCTAAGTCCTTATTTGTATTGACATTCGGAAGAACGGCACCAAACATGGCCCAAAGCTCCCCGTCTAGCACCGCCCGTGAACGATTCGACTGAGCTTGATGACACATCCGAAAATGCAATGACAAATAAAAGCACTAATATAATTTGATCCCTGTTGAATAATATTTTGATCAACACTTTGGCCTAAATTTGCCAAAGTTACCGTGCAACAGTCTATCATTTATTAGGCTCCCGTTGGGCAACTTGATGTTCAGCATTTGTTGGCCTGCCTGTTGAATATTGGCTTGCACGACTAGCAATGCTTGATCAGGTTGTTGAAGCATGTTTGGAGGACCAACCTGTTGAGATCTAGATTGCTGTTAGTGTGGGTTGGTATGTCAATAAACATTTCCCGTAGGATATTAGTGACTAAAGTTGAATTTTCGTGCTGTTTTTTCATTCATAGGGACCAGACAGTCAGACAATGATGGGGTGCAATTTTCGGACTGCTGATCCCTTCTTCAAGGGGGGAACTGTTCTACAGGAAAATTTTGAAATCGAGTCAAATTGTGTTTTAATGTCTAACTAACGCGTTCGTCTCATTATAAGCTTCAGAAAAAGTTATAGTTTGTAGAGGTTCCGACCTTTAGTTAAAGCGTATAGCCCCATAATGAATTAAGGTCATCCTGGGGTAACATTTACCCAATGCTCAGATTTTGTTGAAACTGGTGCTAAATTGGGTTTGTATTGTCCCACAGGAGCCAAAAATTATTTTTTAGAAGCAGTTGTGTACATTCTGGTTTGCTAATTACATAGAAACATGTCGCAAGGGTCTACACGGTCTATGGGGGTCAACAGAACTTTCCCTGGATGTCCCGCAATGGTGACATGAAAAGCTCATTAAAATGCATTTTCTGTTTCAGAAAGACACAAGGAATTCCAACTTTGTTTTTGACAACCACATTTCAACACATCGGAGACATTGTACCCCCAGTTTTGACCTTGACCGTTATGGGCTATACCGCTTTTAACTAAAGGTTAGAACATAAGCAAATATATACTTTTTCTAATCCTTATGACGAGACAACGCGTTAGTGGTAACATTAAAACACAATTTAGACTCGATTTTATATTTTTCCCTGTACTACATTTTCCTTCCCCCTTGAAGAAGGGGGCAACATCGGAAAATTTGGCACCCCATCATTTTCTGACATTTTAGGGTTCTCTTGAAACCCAAACAGCAACAAAATCATTTTAAGCTGAAAATCCTACGGGAGTACACACCAACCCACACTATGTTGGCCGTCCAGAGTTATTGACTTTATTTTGATCGACTCCTTGTTGTTAATTTTGAGCTAGTTCCTGAATTTGTTGTACAGCATTTCGCGTATTTCTAGAGGATTTCTAACTGTCGGTTTCGATACTGGTACTAGTTGGGACGGATCGGAACTATCGCTATTTTGACTTCCCCTGCCATTGGGTACTGGCGCAATCTAATATGGCTTGCGGTCCACGGTAGTAGTAAGGTTCCGAATAGGCCGGGCTTGACTTCTAGTCTCTCTTACGGAAGATCCCGATGAATTTAACGGAGGCCAGGCTGTATTTTGTGATTGAGATGACGCACTGGTTGTTGTGTTCTTAGATGATAAGTTTCTTAAATTCGCGCGAATTCTCGGTCTGTTCGTTGAACGATTCCTTCCCATCTTGAGATCATCCCACACACGTCGTATTAAATTCAAAAACCTGAGGTCCAAAGATAAATCACAATAAATCTCTTAAGTCAGGCTTGACCTTCCGAAAAAAATCTTGCTTTGATCATGGACCTAATAGAGAAGAGGACCCACAACACACGAGTTTCAAAGACCCTATCACGTTGCCGCCTTTTGTTATTAAATCCCCATTTACCGGCTTAAGATAATGCGATAATCACCCTCTCAGCAGGAGGGCTGTCTGGCCTTCGCTTGAATTTGCTTTATTGAACATCCAATTCCTATAAATGTGTACCTACAGTATAGCTTAGAATTCATTAACTTTACTCTTTCCATTGGTATCAGAATATGTAGAAACTAACGATGACGTCACTATGACGTCATAAGGTAATAAAGTTTAAAAGTACTGCATATAGGAAGAAACATTGATATTTTGCAAATTTACTGGCTCAAAATTAATATTGTAACACTTGTATTTCCCTCCTGAAAGGGGGGGGGGCATTGGCGTAAATTTCTCTTTGACATTGGGGGATGGGGTTGATGAAAATTTATGGATGAAATGGGGTTTGCTGAAAAGATCCATTACGCGCTAAAAATTTTGCCATTTAGAAGCTAAAATCATTAAATATAATTGTAATTTGAACAAAATGCGCACAAAGCGCGCGGAAATTTACCATTTTTAAACTATTATGGTAAAATATGAGGTTATTTTGGGTCAAAAACTATCAACATGGGAGGGGGTGATCTATTGACCATCCCCCTTCATCAAAATATTGGGGGGGGGGATATATCCCCCATCCCCCGGGATTTACGCCTGGGGGAGGGGTGATTGCCACACCCTATCCATCACTTTGGGATCACCCTTTACCTTTGCTATACCCCGGTAGTGTTTTTAATGGGGTGGGGGCATGAAACGGAGCATAAAATGTCAATTGGTAATTACATTAACTCATATGACACCGTGTTTTGGTTGGGCAAAAAGAATAGAAGAGAGCGGTAACACAACCCCCCACCCTCGGAAAGACGAGGGTTAATTTTATTTAATAATGTAGACATTTAATTAGGTATAAATTAGACTTATCACATTCATATTTCCGATGAAACGACAGTGGAGTCAGTTCGACATGGTATCGACTATCAAAAACAGCCACAGCGGTAACCAAATTCAACATAACCAGAAGTTAAAATAGTACCATATGTGGGTTTTCGATGTACAATTACACGTTTTGGGCGCGCTTGGGCGCCAGTTTCAGAGGTTATAGCCTGTTACAAGGTACATTGATCTTTCATAACACGTTTTTCCAAGAGTCGGAAGTGATCGGAACACTTTTCATATTATTGTTCACAAGATTTTTAACAATTACGGGTCCCAAATCACCCCAACTGCAAGCTTCTTTTCTACAGTCGTAGCTCCACAAAGGAATGACGGATTTGGATGGTGTTTTCGGTTTTGCTGAACAAAATTCCTTCCTCTCTTTGGTGCCAACAATTGCCAAAAATGATGAATTGATTTACTGTGGTCAAAACCCTTCAGTCATGGGTCACAACATCCGGTTAAATTAAGTTTTGTGGACATCTTTTCCACATAGTCACAGCTTCGCCGCGGCAAGATATTATATCAAAGACGGTATCGGTGTATGCCCATGAATACACACTGCGAGTACCTACTTTGTCGAGATGAATGGGTAATCGAATTAGGTAATTGATGATTTTCGCTTTGGAGTTGCCTTCTTTCTATTATGTCCAGGCTTTGATCCTCTAACAAGGAATATGATAGGAGAAATAAATTATGCAACCCTTTGCGATTTGTGCACTGACAGAGAATGACAGCAATGGCTGGCATTGAAAATGGCCGTCAAAGGCTAATAACGTCACACATGATTGGATAATACACTAAGAGAGGGCGCCGCCAATGGACCGATTGCATTTACATTTTGCTGCCAAACAAACTTCTTTGCCGGCGGTAAATTTGTTTTATTTCGGCGCAATAAAACTTTCATTTCCGAATTCAACCATAACAGGGTGGACTCCGTACTCGGTCCTGTGCCAAGAACTAGGGACATTGTGAGCTTTTGTTAACATAATAATGCACGGACTGCGCGACAGTCGACTTGTAATCTGAGGAGCCGGAAATAAGTTGTGGCCGATTTTTTTCCCTGAACACAAAGCGCCAAGGAACCCCAAATTCTTCTTAAATAAAACGAACAGTTGCACCTGAGAGGTGATGTTTCCCATGCTTCATGGGCAAAAGTTGACATCCAAGCCTCGTTTAGTACACATATTTCACAGAAACACGTCCACCTTTCGTTAGTTTGTCATTGTGGTCTTTTTGCGTCAATTGACACTACAGAAAGCTATTTACAATAACCGCCCCTTTTCGCTCTATCGATTAAATTTAGTACTCACCATCTTGCGTGTTATTCAATGGTTCCATGGGTCAGCATGCCGATCATTGCGGGCAAAAGTGGGGCCTGACCAGGGCAGCCGCTAGTGACTTACTCTACGTATTGTGAAATAGCAAGAGCTGAGTTCAATAAGAAATATGTCAGCCGTAACGACTTCTACCATACCCTATTTAATCATTAGGTACGTTGCCGCTGAACTGAACAATAAATTCAAGGTAACAATCCAATAAAGAGGTCAACTGATATTATACTGTTCATCCCCTCTATGCTAGTATATAATATTATCTGTTGAACTTGGTTGGTATTCGTGACTATAGGTATGATGGGGTGTATCTTCATTTTCTTATTGTCGGTAGTCTGCGCGAAATTTTCGATGGTATCTGGGCAGAATTGTCCTGCTGATTCCAAATCTTGTTGATGCCACTTTGTCATACTTGAGCATTTTAGGAAAGGGGTAATTCAGAGGGTGTATTGGGTCCATCCCACAAACCTCAATAAGGTTTTGTGATCCCACAAAAATCCTATTCTATACACATAACAACACTGACTTTTTACACTCATTTGAGCCCACAAAGTGCTTTACTTAAGGGATGTGTTTGATCATGAATCTGCGTCCTTTTGTGAGTCTTTTCCATAGGTACTGTCATGTGTTGTGTTTAGTACAGAAGAGGCACATTGCAATGCATTTTGGGATTGGTTTAAAACATCCTTTTAACAGGGGTTAAAATTTGTAAATGGTTCATACGGGATTAAAATGTCTACAGACATGTTCATCCCACAAGGGCTTGTAGAAATTGCAAATGTAAACATTTTTTTATACATTAGGACGGAATAAGCATGTCTATAAAAACCCAAAAAATTATTTTACCCGTTAAATAAAACGTTTATAAAATGGGTACTTCGTAAATTACCACCGGGGGGTCAAATGCTCAAAGTTGACAAAGTAGCATCATCGAGGTTTGGAATATCAGCAGGTCAATGTTGTCCAGAAACCGTCAAAACATTTTAAGCAGGCTCTTTTGTAAGGTCGTATGGGACTACAGTATGGGGCGGCTAGCCTAACTATTCAGATGTCAAAGAAAGTCACACATTTTAGTGGGGAGCAATAGAGACTCTGTCCAAGCAGCAAATGTGAGCCTAATCACATTGATTCATGTGATTCATCTCAAACATCAGAACATCATGTTACGAAGTACAAGACAAAGTTATGCATCACATGAAAGACGCAAAACATTTTTTGACAAGGCATTGGATAGATTTTTTACATTACTTTTCGAAGTCATGTCTAAAATTGCCAAAATTCATCATTGACTTCACCATTGACTTCACACGGAACCAGGTCAAAATTCATTGAGGATTAACAACTCTCCGATCAAGGAGGGTACCCCCGAAGGATGATTCCCTTGTCGCACAAAAAACGAGAACGAAAACAAGAAGGGATAGACGGCTTGATGTAACATGTTATAGTTCATCCTTTGCGGTCATTTTAGGGAAAAATGGAGGTATCACCTTCAGGACGGTCGGGGTGTCCCGTCAAATTCGGAAGGTAGGGGGTGGCTGCCACTTTCGTATACTTTTCTGTTTAAAATGCCAAAAAATGCAATCAAATACTGACAATATTTGTATTTGTTTCTTATTTTTATAGTAATAACATGTGTATGTTTACTCTGGCACCCATCATTGCCAAATAAATACCAATTTTGCTAGCATGAATGGCGAAAATGGTCGAAAATCAGTCGATTGTGGAGATTTGCTTACAAATAAACTCTTAAAAGGCTTAACAGCATGCCAGATTCATTTTAGCAGCCAAAATGGCCATAGAATATACTCGTCTAAATAGAGATTTGAAAGAAAAGTGTTTATTTGCCAACCCGTACTGTAAGGTTCGGGGTCAGTGCTCAGACTTTTGTTACCAACCTGAGAGGGTCGTCGAGTGCCAAATTCTGTTAACACGTATTTCAATACGGAATAAATAGCAATCTCATCATAGTGCGCAGTTCACACTCCATAGAAAAACGTTTTACACAATTTGGCACTCGCCAGTGGTGTGAAGGTCACCAATGATGGATGACTGATTATCTATTTTTTTTTTTTTTTTTTTTGAGGTATCACCTTCAGGACGGTCGGGGTGTCCCGTCAAATTCGGAAGGTAGGGGGTGGCTGCCACTTTCGTATACTTTTCTGTTTAAAATGCCAAAAAATGCAATCAAATACTGACAATATTTGTATTTGTTTCTTATTTTTATAGTAATAACATGTGTATGTTTACTTTGGCACCCATCATTGCCAAATAAATACCAATTTTGCTAGCATGAATGGCGAAAATGGTCGAAAATCAGTCGATTGTGGAGATTAGCTTACAAATAAACTCTCAGTTTTAACGTATGACGTCATATTGTTAAAACTTGACACTTTTGTACTTTAGCTACACACTGATACAAAACAAGTTGATGGTTGTCCCATAATTACGAAAAAAATCCCCTTGGTCGTCAATGTAGTAGAAGAACCCTTGGTTGGACGAGGCTTAACAGCATTCCAGATTCATTTTAGCAGCCAAAATGGCCATAAAATATACTCGTCTAAATAGAGATTTGAAAGAAAAGTGTTTATTTGCCAACCCGTACTGTAAGGTTCGGGGTCAGTGCTCAGACTTTTGTTACCAACCTGAGAGGGTCGTCGAGTTCCAAATTGTGTTAACGCGTATTTCAATACGGAATAAATAGCAATCTCATCATAGTGCGCAGTTCACACTCCATAGAAAAACGTTTTACACAATTTGGCACTCGCCAGTGGTGTGAAGGTCACCAATGATGGATGACTGATTATCTATATAAGTCTACCATTGATTTCATTGTTTATACTTCAAATTTACTATGGTCACACATGAGAGAATCCGGGGGTCAACTTCACGCAAGGTTCAAGTTCTACTGCAGTACTGTATTAAGTTGGTGAACTATATCGACAGATATATACTCCATTCGCATTAGCTCAGCTGTGTCTTTTAATATCAGAATAATATATCGTTTGAAAGAATTCATAACGGACGTGATTAAGTATCGACGCATTAACAATTCGTCGTTCTTGTCTGTCTGTACACAGTATCCGGGTAAGTGCATCTTTTTATCTTTTTTATGGAACTGTTTCCGCGGCCTGAATAATTACATTTTGTCCGCGTGGGTTAAACCAGAACGGAACTTAATGTATTTTCAGGAACATACAAATGAACTGCTTAAAGTGACAGGAGGATTTTTTTGAAGATAAATTGCACTGGATCGGTTGTAGACCACAGAGAATGTTTCGAAGGTTTAACGGACAAACAAGTACAGAAGAAAACCGCAAACCTTGTTTTGAACTTACCTGCTATAGTAATCGTCCCTAAAGAAAAGCATGCTTTGATTTTCTGTCGTGCACGACAGAAAATACTAAATCATCATCTTATTACATATAGACACCGTATTCCAAATATGCAAAAACAACCGGGTTTGAAAAAAAATTGTGACGCTTCTTTCTGGAAATGTCCTCATGTCTTTCTAAGGTATTAAGGTCAAGACTCTGACGCAATGCAGAGGCCACACTCTCTGAATTTTACATGTTTTTTATGTATTTCTTTATTTTATGTGTGAAGTGGATTTAGGCCCCATTGGAAAACATTTTTGGCTACTACTTAAAAACATACTACTCATAAAACTCCGATCTCAAAACCAGATTCTCTTTAGAATCTCAGGTAAAGATGAAAATCGAAAACTGCGTCGAAATTGCTTATAAACTCTTCAAGTTTTGACAGGTTGTTTTCACTGATTTTGTTTGAATTATTTTCAACGCCATATCGCTTTTCTGTTTCGGGGGTTAAATTTACTAAGAATGACACTAACAACAATTTCCATTTTGTCTTTTCTGTAAGAAATTTGAAAACATTTTCAAAAATCCAAACTTTTCCGGAAAATGCAGAAACCCATAACTTTGGAACATAAGCTTGAAACGTGAAACTAGTTTTAAAATGTGTGTGTTTTTAAATAGATCCCCACCCAAACTCCGTAACATTCTTTTAAAAGCCAAAGTAAGAAGGAGCACTGGAAATTTAACCAAAGAGACATTTTTTCTCAAATCACGCTGCAAACAAAAAATGTGTACAATTTACATCACTGACTCTTTTACAAGTCACGTAATTGGCCAATCATTCCACATCAAACAGGAGACAAACTGTTTTAGTTCCAATGTCCTATATCACCTAATTCATATAGCAGGAACCTGTTATAACTGGTAAATGCTATTGCTATTCAGCAAGTACCTGTTATAACTGACTCATGTGTAGAGCTTATGTAGGATTAAAATCAGTTTCCTTCCACATCCTCCTCCTTCGTTAATGTAGTGGATAAGAGCATCGATTTATATTGCAGGTATCACAGGTTCGAATCCAACCATGGCCTTTTTAAAATAAATGTATTTCAATATTATTTTAGAGTAAAGATAAACATTACTAAGTCCAGGGTTGGAAATATGCGTGTACAATACGGTAAGGAACAGTAACCCGTTCCACTGGTACCTGCTGTATAGCACTGTATGCAGTGTATACATTGAGTCAGTTATAACAGGTACCTGCTGAATAGCATCTACCAGTTATAACAGGTTCCTGATATGTGAATTGGGTCCTTATATCTAAGTGTGGTTTAAAAGTGTTAAGATAATCGGGAGATCCGGTAAGGCTTTGTAGTCACATGGATGAGATTGTATATGAGCGCAATGCCGTTGTATTACTTTGTTCAGGTTAAGTTCATCAGGGTGATAAGTAACGGTAGGGGTACATGATCAGTGGCTTACTTCCCAGTGTTGTATTGGGTAGTCACTTGTGTTGCTTTGGTTATCTGCTCATTTTTGGTACTGGTTGATGTCGTTTAAATTCAAATTATATTTTGTGGAGGTTTCTCCCTCTGAAGACACACTGTACTGTACGTCGCAAAGTACGACTATGTCTCTTACGTCCCTATAAATGTCATTTTTGGCACTTTTCAAAAATCACGGGGTGGACCCCTGTCTTGTTTTTTAGGGGGAAAAGAAAAATAACGCTACCTCCTTTTTTGCGATGATCGTCAGGTTGGTAGTCATTTGGGACGTAAGTGATATGGTATGAAGAGATATTTCTTACTGATGGGGATGGCAACTTGATGGTTGAAGATAAAGATGCCTGTTTGTGGATTCTGTGTGTATGCAGACCCTCCCAGGGTCTGTGGTATAAACGACTGGTAATGCAGACTAATATCCCTCTGAGCCAACCGGGCGAGTGGCATTTTGAATTTTGTTAATCAGTGGACAAGTTGGTTCGTATGAGGGCGTATGGGCGGCCATTGGGGGTCAAAAAGGCGGCAGCGCAGTAATAAAAGGACCGATGCCCAAGGGTGCAGGGAGGGCCCAACCTGATATTTTTTAGGATTTTAGTATTTTTATTTGTTTTGTATATACATTGGATGCATGGTGTTGGTGAGTGAAATAAGTTTTATGTTAATTGAACCTACTGTGCCCTGAATCCGAAGACAGAGCCGAGACTGTGGGACAGTCTACGCGTATGTCACTTTTATCACTAACGGAGGAAAATCCCTGGAGGAAAATCTGTCGATCACCGCCAAAAAGAAGTAGTGTTAATTTTTCTTGTTAGATCTAAAGCCAATGTCCCATTAGCAATGGTTTATTTCCTTTGCGGGATTTTTTCTTCTGCCTGGCAGAAGATTAATCCTGAATTGACCAAAACCCCATGCAGTGGTACATATAGTTTTTATTGTGTGTATACAGCCCGTCCATTGTTTACACTGTTCAGCTGTTACTGATACTAGATGTTGAGTTCAAGAGTCTCATATTTCCATGGCCTTGGTCAGTGATATACATAACCTACTTGCACTGGTCACTAGTGATAGTGACATTCCCTGCTTGCACTAAATGAGACTAGTCCTAACCAAGCTTTGTATGGTAGCTATGTAACAGTTTTTCTGATATGGTTGGGTCAGATTGCAAAATTTTGCTTGACAAATTTTACTGTAGAATGACTTCTATAGCCAATTTATATCCAAAATAATACTTCCAATGTTATGATATACAATTGTGGTAGAGAATTATATTGTTTGTATGTATATTTTAACACTGATAGCATGTAACTATTTCATTAATCAGACTAATATTTCATGTGTGGTAAACAGACGCAATTTTTGTTCAGCAATGTATGACAGATATTACTACACAGTGTGATTTGGCCTTTGCACTGGATAAGAAGTTCCATTTAAAAGGAGAGTATGGTAACCTGTAGTTTGGTGTTCCATGCAATGCGATTTCTACTTCAATAATACCAATAATACCAGATGTACCAGAAAAAGTAACATGAAACTGAATGTCTTTTTGTTTCACAATAAAGGTTGATCATTATAATGATTGATGCCTTGCATAGTATTCATTGCAATATAGTGTTACCAGTCAGTCCCGAGCTATGCAGAAATCGGTTCTCTGTGTTTGCAATTATGCATGGCTGGTCACTGGTGCTTCCAAGCATAGCAGTATTTTGAATATTCATACATTTTGAACAACATTTTAAAAATCAAAATTACGAACAACTAGTTTCGCCTTAAACCCACAAATTCGTCTTCAGGTTATTTGAACTTTTAATTACATGTAGATTATTTTGTTGTTAACTTTAACAGCCGACAGACCCTATTTCAGAAGTTTTTAATAACACGTTTAACAACACGTTGTAAAATATTATCTTTAATTGTTTATAATATTTAACTGTGCCAAACCTTGCTTACCACACATTATATATTACTATGGACCGGTACATAAATAAGCCCATCCTTCATCTTCAAAACAATTCATTAATTTTGCTGATATGTTTATTAAAACAAGGATGGGGTAGCAACTAGTCTCGTGAAAATTAAAATCGCATTGTAAATTAACTAGGCTGTGCACGTGTTACTGCTTTTCTATTGACTAACACACAAGCAGGCCAGGTGAACCAAGTCTAATCAAGCATGCCAAGGCTTCACCTGTTTCAAACACTGACCGCGGGCGAGTCGTATTGAACACCGTGCAAACGTACATGAAGAGACGTAGTGTAAACGAAAATTTTCGAATGTTTTATAGAGTTTGGGTAAAAAATTTTGGATATGAACGAATGTATATACCCTAATGAAGGTAGCGCCAACAGAAAGCTTGCTTTTTGATCTCAACATACAAGTTGCAAACTAATTCACATGTTAATTAAAACAAACAGGGGGTAGATGGAAAGGAGGGCATGTTCTGACATCCTTTAAAAAGGGTACATTTTAAAATTGTCATTATTGGTTCAAGAATAAAATATCGGATGTCATTTTTTCTGGAAAATACGATGAGGTGTAGTTGATCATTCAAAATAAAATTAAATATTCAACCAAACCATAATAATTACTTCAATTACCATGTTTGAGTCTCGATCATAAAGTTGTTCGGTCATTTAACAGATTGGACTAAACTCTCGCAATGAACGGGATCATGAAAACAGAATCGGGCGAATGACTTCATTATCGAGCTACCTAGCGACTGACTGTTACAAAACTCTATTTATTGTTTCATTTCGCAAATTGTGCACTAAGACGCAGAAGATTGTCCTTTTTAAGGACTCGTCTTGTTCAAAAGTGCATTTAAATGCAGGCGAAGGACGTCGGGGATAGAATTTGGTGATAGAGTCTCTGGTCACACTTACTGCACACCAATAAAGACAGAATATGACCTGTTGATAATACCAGTGGTCTTTAACGACCGCCTTTTGTACACCTTCAAGACAGCTGCCTGACGTAAAACTGCCAACAAATAACTCCACTTGATATTGGGATTGAGTGCAGAAAACAGGTTGACATATTTTGACCAAAGGAAGTTCACTTAAGATTTTTTTTCAGAAAAAATACAGTTTACTGACAAATTTGTACTCAACCTGAGTATTTTTTTTTTTTAATATTTTTCTCATTAGAGCTCTTTTGTTGAGTAAACTGGACTCAACAAAGTGGAGTAGCACGTTTATCTGCCTCGGTAGTAAAAATTGTACCAGTGAGTGCAAATTTACTCCGTTTACTCAACGGTTGAGCTGTGATTTTTTACTCAACAGGGGTGATAAAACTTTACTCAACCCACAAGAATATGTATGGTAGTAGATTTCTTGCTCAACCGGTGAGTACGGCAAAGTTTTTGATCAACTGATTGTTGAGCATACTGTTGTCCAACTGTAGCAACATTAATTTTATTAAATTGAATTGAGTAATAAGACTTGGATGTAGGAAAGCAAAATGTTTATCATCGGGAAAGTAGAGGTTCTCATAGGCCAGTCAAAATAGAATGAATCTGGCCTGAACCCACCACTAATTGCAACAAGAATCAATTCCAACAGAATTGTATTGAGAATACCTTTAAAAACAACATTATCAAAAGTCTACTAAAATAAAAGGGATTGGAAATATATTTGTAAAGGGGGTAAGGTTTATACAGGGGTCTAAATATGAAAAGTATCAAAACGCGTCGAAAAATATGCACAACGTGTTCGTTACATTTCCAGGATTAAAAAACGGTATAGTTTGCCATATCTGCAGGTTGTAGTTCATAGTGATGAGTCAAAATAGGTTCAGGTCACAATGGGGGGTGTAAATTTTCAGATATATCCGTTCGTTATAAACAAATGGTGTCAAAGTGTTGTCTAATGGACAGAACCCGAAAATATACTGGTGCAACTCATAATATTCGTTGCATTTAATTTGAACGCAAAAGTGACGGGGGGATACAGGGGTATATGGGAGGTACTAGTCATAACTCTTGTAATTCTTATATAAGGAAAGTTCAAACAAAGAATATATTTACATTTAGTATCTAGTGGACAAAATAACAGTTTACAATCAGTCGATCAAAAAAATCGGACCACTCTATGTAATTTTACCCCAGGATGACCTTGAACTTTAATGAGCCTATTGTAATAAAAACTATAACGCGTAGATAGGGCAAACTATACCTTTTTTTAAACCTCAGGGTAGCCAATTTAAATTGGTACATTTATTATAAATCAATTCGAACAATTTAATTTTTCCCCCTGTACAAACGTTGCCCCCTTATTTCTACAGTTTCCACTCGGTTGATTGTGGTAAGACTTTAATATATTTTTTGACTATTTCAGAGTATATTAACACCAAAATTGTTTCTGTTGCAATTTGTGTGGGGTCAAATCATACAATTATTGGACTATCACCGGGTTTAGTAAAATGGCTTGTTCAGTATACTCGAAACTTCCAGGTATTCTGACTTGATTTCTGTAATAGAACTACTCTTTCAAAAATTAAAAGTAGACAAGCAAAATTTACTTTGGTATTCCTAGTATTTAAAAAATAACACAAAATCTACAAACATATTATCATTACTTTACCTTTTTCTTCGAAGTCCTGGTGGTTCAAAATCATGATTATGTAGATGCACCTGCCGTGTAGTCGTGTACCGACGTCCATGCACCAGTAAACTTTAGGTCATTTGTCAGATTAATTGAAAATATCATGCTGGCATAAATACAACCTATAAGTTTACTGCGCGATAGCGAATCCCCATTGGAATACACAACCCTCACGGTGATACAGGCATCAAGTCACTCAGTGAAAGGTTGTCGAATTCATATATTGGTACCATGTTGATGAAGATTTAAAAAACGGCTCTACTGGGTTTTATTAGATTAAATACCAGAGTATACTATTATCCTTAATTATTCTTCGGCTGCAGAACAGTCGACCACAAGGATTTTTTTTCCATGCACTCTTATCTTGGGCAGGTGAGGCTGTTTGTGGAATCTTGCTTTCATTGTCGTCCAGTAAGTGCTGAAGATACCAGGCGGTGGCGGCCAAGCCTCATTAATTGTAGCAACTCACCAAAAATGTCAAACGAAATTACAGCAATACGGAGTG
Organism: Ophioderma brevispina; assembly: GCA_023653785.1. Taxonomy (NCBI): domain Eukaryota; kingdom Metazoa; phylum Echinodermata; class Ophiuroidea; order Amphilepidida; family Ophiodermatidae; genus Ophioderma; species Ophioderma brevispina. The sequence goes on along the minus strand of JAMKCH010078420.1, from coordinate 50,237 downwards.
CAAACCACAAACCAATTTGGGTGCTTTGATGTTGGTCAGTCATGGGTGTTCCCATGACCCACATACGACCTCGTCCTCTTTCGTTATTCATACAAAAAAATCAGAAATTACCCTTCCAGTGGAGTTGATTCTTCAACTCCAACGGTTTTGGAATAAGAAAATATTCTTTGACAACATGTAAAAAAAATCAGAATTTTTCGTCAAGATTTCGTTTTTACGTGTTAAACCAATGGCGACGTCTGAAATTGGAATTTCTTGGCCGCCCTCCCCTGGAAGAAACGTCAGATATGGCTGGTCTGGTCGCCTCTTTTCACGCAGTGGTGTATAAGCCTCGTTTGTTGCAATTAGTAACTCGAGACTCTTTCACAAGCTAACCAACTTTGAAAATGCGAGCCATACTTGTATCTTGTGTCATGTGAAGTCGCTTGAAGTAGATGACATCTTTGAGCCCAGATATCTCAAATCGGGCACATACTTGATAGGATCTCCATAAAGTTGCAGTGGTTGTTTATACAGGGTGTAATTTCACTCTTTCGGACTGTCTACAGTGACCATTCTGATTGTTGATGAGTGAAAATTTGGTTCTCAAATAAGTGCAATTTCCCTTTGATTAATTAAAGTTGTCCCGCCCGACTACAACAAAATATATTTTTCTCTATTTTGGTAGGAAGGGCCATCACATCATTTAAATCCGACATACATACGAGTAAAAAAGTTTGATTGTGTGAAAGGTGGAGTCGAGGTTGAGGATCAAGTAGTGCCTCTTTAAAAATGTGCTCGCTTTAGAGTGAATTCCCTTCGCGAAAAAGTGAAATTTTACTCCATTGGAATGGAGCGGAGAAGATAGCTCAATCAGGTAAGCGCTCGACTCATGTATATGCTCATCCATGCGTATAGGCGGGCGTTCGAGCCCTGTGAGATTCAGCTATTTTGTAATTTCCCTGGAAAAGAAATTAACCGCTTGGTTGTCCCGATTTACCCATGCGATATTTGGGGAGCTGGTCCCGGCTACGATGGTTATCTCGATGTATGTTTGCTGATAAGGGAAAGCGCTGATCCCGATCTGCTGCATCCCTTGAAATGATGCGAAATGGTTTATGGTATAGATGGGCCACAGTGATCAGCGGCCTTTTGTGAAAGCGCTTAGAGGCCAATAGCATAAGGCGCTATATAAATCTCTGCTATTATTATTATTATTATAATCACCGAAGGTATCCTAGAAAGAGTTATATTTATAAACATTGAAGCCTTTATTTTAGAGGTCAAAGACACTCAGGAGATTTCTTCTGGGATGCTGCAAGCAATTTTTAATATAATTTTGTTATCGCTTTTCCCTTTTAATAGGTTCCATCTTCGCAAAAATGGCATAATGTGGCATCAAACAGAATATTACAAACGAAGCAATTAACTGGAAAAACTGGAAAACAGTACCAACTTCAGAACGCTACAGAGAAGTGCATCTGCGTGCAAAAAACCGCAAATGGCCTATCAAAGGGGCTGTCCAAATGATGAAATAGTAATGGAAGGTACAGCGTTAGACCTACGAGTTATGGAAGCACTTGATACTTCACCAGATATAAAACAGGGTAATGCGCTGGACCTTAGTCGAAGTAAAGATCAAGGCGCATGCGATTTCGAAACTAGTACTAATTTGCAGACGCCACCGGTTCAGTGTTGGTCATATGACGCCTCTAGTCGCTATAGTTCCGATGAATCAAATAATGACAGTCTTCAACGGCTGGCAGAGCCATCAGAATTTGGCAATATTCCCGTTTTGCGATGGATTACTCCTCCAAATTCTACGCATGTTCCCAAGGGTTTCAATAATTCAAGCTCAAACGTCCAAACATCTACGCCGTATGACTCAATGCCATTATCATTAAATCGAAGTATTATCGACACTGATATGGAATTAAACCCTGAAGATGAAAAGAACTCAAATGGTCTTGATCTATCTTACAGGACCATACAGCCACACCAAAAAATCGCAAATGAATCGGTTCTACCACTCGACTTAACAACATCAGCAATCAATTATGATTGGTCGCCTTCCTTTGTCGACAATGATACCCTGCATTCCGTTGACATAAAGAGCGATTTTCTTCCTGTCTCATTTCAAAGCGGTACCGAAGCTCAACTAAATTCTATTCCATCATATCGGACTGATCACTACTTGATTAATTCAGATTCCATGAAACCTGGTGGAGTAAGTGGCTCAAATGGAATACATCACAATAGCTTCAGCAAACCTGATGGCCTGCAGGCTATTGTGAAAGTTGATCAAAGATGCATACCCGTATCACGTCAATCCCATAAGGACGGAAAGAACGACCCATTTAACATTAATTGTTCAACTGGTCAGAATGTTTTAAACACAAATTCCTCGTTGAAATATAATATTGATAATGATAGCGGCATTGCCATGACTTTGGGTACTAGTGTATCAAGTGATTATCTCTATAAACACACAGTTCAATCAGCGGTTTGCGAACAAATTGCTGGTGACTGCAGTTCACAATTTCATAATGTTGATGAAGTACACTCTCTTAATGAAAATGAAGAGTTGTTGCCAATGTTACCTCAAAGTTGGGAAAGTAAGCAAGAATTTATGCAAAGTTTCAATCCTTCCTGTTCGATCGATTCCAATATGATTATACCAAGTTCTACATTTAGCTGTTATACTTCGGGTAAAACAGAAAGCCATTCATCAAATAGCATCAGTGAATGTGACTTAGACGCACATACTAATCTTGGAACCATTACTAATCCATTGTATCAGCCTTCGACCACTTTTGTGTTTGACATACCAGATAAGGATCGATTACTTCCTGCTGCATCTGTCCTTACTGTTGACGCCATCCGTGATACAGAACGCAAAAGAAAGGCACCAACAGATTCATTTATTGGGACGTCGTGTTGTGATGCATCAGAGACCAGAGGAAGTTCCCTGCCAAAGACTGCTAATATCAGAACTGCTAATATGGAATGTATTGATCAAAATAAAGTTATTAATAGGATAATAGATGTATCAAGTAAAGATCCAGTAGGTAGAAGATTAGTTACAGTTGGTAAAATCCATGAACGTTCATGTAATAAATCCACCTCATCAATCAGTATGTGCTACAACACGGACAATGACAATGACAAAGGTACAGGAAATACTTCATTCCAAACTATAGAACAAATAGTAGTTCAGCGGTTTTCACAAGTTCCTCATAAACCATTTCAAATAGATGGCGGTGTTTCAGTAAAAGACGATGCTTCCAAAGTAGAGAAGCAACCAAAAGCACAACAACCCATTTCATATAACAATTCAGAAAAAAATGCAGTGACATTGCCTATTAATGTTGAACATGTTAACACCTACAATCCGTCTGAACCGTCTCTCATAGGCAAATGTAACATAAGAGGTTCTGATTCAGTATGTAGTATGCTCACATCCGATACGACGAGACCGATCTCTCAAATTGAAATTCCTCTACATTTCAAAACTATGGAGAGCAATTTGTTTGCTTCCTTTGCGCATAAACAAAAACGAAAATCAGAACAAACCGTCCATCAATGCTTCCAGCGTAAGAAAACTTTAAGAACAAAAAGCGCTAAAGATTATCGCGAAGAATACGACGATCTTGCTAAGAAACTAATATGCTGGTTCTGTAGAAGACGCTTTCCCACAAAAGAGCAATATCTGCATCACGTGAAAATGCAATTGTCTGGGAAATCTTGTTTTAGTTGTGAGAAGCTGTTCACCTTTGATAGTATAGCACGGATGGACGAGAAGGTGTTGCACGACATAAATGCAAAATAAACAACGCAGTGTGATACTCGTTCTTTCCCCATTTGTAACTGCCACGAATGTCTCCAACAAAAGGCTTTTGCAGTGATCCACGAATGTCAAATCTGCCAGCAGCAATATCAAGATGAAGGTTGCCTCATGGACCATATACGTCTATGTCACAGTGACGGTGTTTTCAGGTGCTCTGTTTGTGGTAAGCAGACATTGAGTAAACACTGGCTAAATTGGCATTCCAAACATGAATGCAAGACAATTCATTGAAAATACATAGGCCATCTAATTGAGTCACAAAATGGGCCACCTGACGTAAATTCCATGGTCTCTAAACGTATCTTGCCCATGGTCCTTTTTCTTGTCGGGTACGACGAACCTTGGTAAAAAATGAGTGTAAATAGGCATATGACATAATATTTCGTAGATTCCCGACTTGACACCAATGAAGCACATTGTAAATGAATCACATTATCCCTGAGTCCGCTTTCCATAGACAATAACGGATTGAAGCGTGGAAGAAGTGTTGTGTGTAGAGGTGACTACAAATCAGACCAGGATATTAGTAGACTATAAAGCCATCGCAACTTTTACGCATTCCAGAAAGCCATGGATACTTTACACTTACGTGTTCACGACGATAATTTTTATATTTGGTCACTTTGTCTGATAGTCGGAGAGATATGGTCCAAGTTATGGCCTGACCGTAAAGTTGAGTATATACACATTTTTGTTTGCTGAAAGTGATAGATAAGGGTGTGTAGAATTGGAATCTGCCGGGTGCCCCCTTCAATCAATATGGCAGCCAAAAACGTGAATATCTTCAAAACAATATTTGACACAAATTTCTAAATATTACCCTTAAGTATAAATTAATGTGTCAATGAAACAATTAGAAATGTACCTATGATCATAACCAAGTGATACAGGTGATCCCGATAAAAAAATGTGTCAAATTATAAATTGAGTGCAATTTATGTGAAAAAATGTAATTCCTATGGTATTTTGACAACTTTGCGCCATATTAGTTTTATTTCGATTTTGGAGCATTTAAAACAAATTTTTGACTGCCATATTGATTGACGTTATGTTACAATTTTAAAAGTATCAGAAATGCATTTATTGTGTCTAACAACATTACCTAAGCACTCCATTTCTATTTTATCGCAGGTATTTGCTGTTATATGGCGTATTTTAAAATTATTGGATTTGGCTTCCATTTTCAATTTAAAGTATGACTTAATGTTACGAGTGCCACACATTTGTTCATTGGGTCCTATAGTATTTCTAGTAACTCCATAGTTTGATTATATATATAGGATTGAATAGATAATAATCATTTATGGCGACGCCATCTTGGAGTTCTCAAAACGCCCAAGGATGTCCAGGTGGCGCCCGGCAGATTCTTATTCTACACACCCGAATCTATCATTTTCAGCAAAAGAAAATGTGTATATACTCAAATGTACGGTCACATGAACGTTCTCTCTGACTACGTATTTCAAACTGCGGAACAGAGCTTTGTTGGGAGTTGATAAACGTTTTGTTTCTTTTACATAAATGTTCATCTATATTTTTAAATCAATTTTGATTTTTAGCATTAGGTAAATATTATGATTGATTTTACTTAGGTGTTCAAAACGTTTATTTAAGCATTGTTATATGCATGTTAAGAACAACAGATAGAATCATAAATGCAATCGTGATGAGCCGATTTTCAAATATTGAGCATTTTCGTTTTGACTATAGTTGACGATTTGAAACACCTACAATCCGTCTGAACCGTCTCTCATAGGCAAATGTAACATAAGAGGTTCTGATTCAGTATGTAGTATGCTCACATCCGATACGACGAGACCGATCTCTCAAATTGAAATTCCTCTACATTTCAAAACTATGGAGAGCAATTTGTTTGCTTCCTTTGCGCATAAACAAAAACGAAAATCAGAACAAACCGTCCATCAATGCTTCCAGCGTAAGAAAACTTTAAGAACAAAAAGCGCTAAAGATTATCGCGAAGAATACGACGATCTTGCTAAGAAACTAATATGCTGGTTCTGTAGAAGACGCTTTCCCACAAAAGAGCAATATCTGCATCACGTGAAAATGCAATTGTCTGGGAAATCTTGTTTTAGTTGTGAGAAGCTGTTCACCTTTGATAGTATAGCACGGATGGACGAGAAGGTGTTGCACGACATAAATGCAAAATAAACAACGCAGTGTGATACTCGTTCTTTCCCCATTTGTAACTGCCACGAATGTCTCCAACAAAAGGCTTTTGCAGTGATCCACGAATGTCAAATCTGCCAGCAGCAATATCAAGATGAAGGTTGCCTCATGGACCATATACGTCTATGTCACAGTGACGGTGTTTTCAGGTGCTCTGTTTGTGGTAAGCAGACATTGAGTAAACACTGGCTAAATTGGCATTCCAAACATGAATGCAAGACAATTCATTGAAAATACATAGGCCATCTAATTGAGTCACAAAATGGGCCACCTGACGTAAATTCCATGGTCTCTAAACGTATCTTGCCCATGGTCCTTTTTCTTGTCGGGTACGACGAACCTTGGTAAAAAATGAGTGTAAATAGGCATATGACATAATATTTCGTAGATTCCCGACTTGACACCAATGAAGCACATTGTAAATGAATCACATTATCCCTGAGTCCGCTTTCCATAGACAATAACGGATTGAAGCGTGGAAGAAGTGTTGTGTGTAGAGGTGACTACAAATCAGACCAGGATATTAGTAGACTATAAAGCCATCGCAACTTTTACGCATTCCAGAAAGCCATGGATACTTTACACTTACGTGTTCACGACGATAATTTTTATATTTGGTCACTTTGTCTGATAGTCGGAGAGATATGGTCCAAGTTATGGCCTGACCGTAAAGTTGAGTATATACACATTTTTGTTTGCTGAAAGTGATAGATAAGGGTGTGTAGAATTGGAATCTGCCGGGTGCCCCCTTCAATCAATATGGCAGCCAAAAACGTGAATATCTTCAAAACAATATTTGACACAAATTTCTAAATATTACCCTTAAGTATAAATTAATGTGTCAATGAAACAATTAGAAATGTACCTATGATCATAACCAAGTGATACAGGTGATCCCGATAAAAAAATGTGTCAAATTATAAATTGAGTGCAATTTATGTGAAAAAATGTAATTCCTATGGTATTTGACAACTTTGCGCCATATTAATTTTTAAATTCGATTTTTGGAGCATTTAAACAATTTTTGACATGCCATATTGATTGACTTATGTACAATTTTTAAAGTATCAGAAATGCATTTATTGTGGTCTAACACCATTACCCTAGCACTTCCATTTCCTATTTACGCAGGTATGTGGCTGTTATATGGCGTATTTTAAAATTATTGGATTTGCTTCCATTTCAATTAAAGTATGACTTTAATGTTACGAGTGCACACACTTGTTCATTGGGTCCTATTTATTTCTAGAAGTACTCCATAGTTTGATTAGATATTAGTATTGAATAGATAAATATCAGTTATGGCACGCCATCTTTGGATTGTTCTCAAAACGCCCAGGATTTCCAGTGGCGCGCGGCAGATTCTTATTCTACAACCCCGAATCTTCATTTCAGCAAAAGAAAATGTGTATATACACTCAAATGTACGGTCACATGAACGTAGAATCTCTCTGGCCTACGTATTTCAACACTGGGGCGGTAAAGAGCTTTGTTGGGAGTTTGAATAAAAACGTTGTGTTTATTTCAACGTAAAATGTCATCTATAATTTTTAAATCAAATTTGATTTTTATCATTCGGTAAATATTATGAAAATGATTGATTTTACTTAGGTGTTCAACAACGTTGTATTAAGCAATTGTTATATGCATGTTAAGAAGTCAACAGATAGAATCATAAAGGCCATCGTGATGAGCCGATTTTTCAAATATTGCAGCATTTTCGTTTTGACTAATTAGTTTTTATCGTAAACGGGTCATTACACGCCACTGTTGTAGTCGTTAGCGAATAATATTAGTATAGTCCATAAGGCCAGTTCTGTACAAGCCTTAAAATTCGAATTTGTTGCACCCACCTGGTGATTAATTTTTCAAATAATATCCCTTAAAGGAAATATGTCATGATTCTGAATATTTGGAAAACTTGGTATGGATGGAAAGCTTAGATACGTAGATTACTTAGGAAATCAAAATAATGTTGAAAATTGTCCACATTGTTGAGTTTTTGCCCTTTTAATTTTTCGCCCAATAGATTACTCGAAAACGATTCGAAAAATCACACATCGCAGGCCAAATGGTGAAGTCACGTGATGAATATCCAAATTTACGTCGTTGTGACATCATATCGCAGTGGTGCCACTTTCCTCTTCGAGTGAAACTCCAGGGGGGTAGGACATGCCATCCTAACACAGCAACAGCTGAATCCAAATCGGCATCACAAATACGGCGCAGCCCACTCGAGTGCTAGTCCTTTCAAAGACTTAACGGTAGGAGGGCCGGCTATTACGCGTATCGGACGTTACACTCAGACTTGCTAGGCCTGGTCACGAATATTTAAATCTAATGACGTTATTGGAAATTACACTATTTTGCAGCGGGTTAATCCACTAACCCCGAAGGATTTTTAAAGTCAAATAATTTATCCTTTATTTATCAGGATATTACTAAGATTTATTGAACTAGGATTAAGAAGGAGTTTTGTAATAAACTGAGACACAGAGACTACCATAGTACCTGCCAACGTAGCGTTCCACAAAATTATTACCGTTGAAATCCCCAAGCCCAAATCGAGCAGAAGCAGTCGTTGTCCTACCCCCTGTGAACTTGACGATCGATGTGTTTTTATATCAATAATAATAAAACACAACGAAATGAACAAAATATTCCTTCTGTCACTTATTTTCAAATTTATTATTACTTTCATTAATCCATCAATATTACAGTGTCAGCAATAACAATTCGAGCAAACACGATGTTGTGTGCATCATGTTACATATTTTATGAATGTAAGTCAAACTGCGCTTGACAAAAAATTTGACATATTCCTTGAAAGAGGTGTCCCCCTTACTAGGATAAGGTATGTTTCCGCCCCGAAATGTGGCACATTATCGAGTACTGCCTATTTCAAAATGGCTTTGGCCATTGTTTTATGAAAAACTGGTATTGTATTTTCATTATAGATATAGAAAGGAACTTTATCCAGGACTAAACGAAATAAAGTTTTACCTTCCTCAAATGGGCTTAAACATTTAAGTGTCCAATGTGGTATACATACGCCGGAAGAAGGCATGTTTTGTTAAATGTACTAAAATTGCCAAATTGATGGGGTAAGAATGCGAGTAATATTTTGAGAGCACCAAAAAGAGAATTAAAGACATTTGTATATTGCGGACATGATCTTAACTCATGATGGCGGCGGTTATACCCGCTCCGGGGGACATGAATCAAGAAGAAAAACGCCCCTGCACATCTTTTTCGACATAGTACTATAAGGAAAACTATTGATTTTCCTGCAATTTTCTCTCGTACTTCTGGACAATTGCAGACCACTCAACACTAGTTGGCGCTGGGAAGGAAGACGGTCTCGGCAGTAGAGACGGAGAAAGAGCTGGTGGTGCAAGTCAGAAACAAAGAAAGCAATTGATGTGCTCGAAAGAAAGTTAGGTCATCATATTTAAATTTTCCTTCTACATATAGACAACTATTTTTACTGGGAAACACCTATGACGTCACTGAGTAGTCTTTAAATACAGTCCACACCCATTTATTATGATTTTATTGTATCAGGTTGATATGAGCTGTTGTCTTCCTTTGAACTATTATAGAGTCGATTTAAACTACGTTATATGCCCACATAGTAACCAGCTATAGTTACAGCACTCTCTTGGACAAGTCAATACACCACTTAAATATTTTTACATCTTGGAAATGATTAGGGTCATTATTAGAAAGTGTTGTTTAAAAACATCGAAAAGAGGGGTAGGGCTGCTTTTCTTCCTGATTTATGTACCCCAGAGCGAATATAATCACCGCCATATTTAAAAACAAGCCTGTATGTGAAATATAAATGCCATAAATTCTTTTTGGAGCTCCCAAAATATCACCCAGGTTCTTATTTCAACAATATGCCATTTTAAGTACATTTAGCAAAATATGCCTCCTTGCAGGGGCCATCTTGGACGCTTAGATGTGTAAGCGCCCTTTAGGAAGTTAGAAACCTGATTTCGCGTAGGCGTGGATAAAATCTCTCTCTGTAATGAAATTAAAATGGCTGTTTTACACGAAACAATGGCGGCCATTTTGAAATAGGCAGGACACGCTAACGTGAAGCTTTTCGGGGCGGAAACATACCTCATTCTAGCCAGGGGGACATCCCCTTCAAGGTGATATATGGGAAAATTAATCACCAGTTGGGTGCAACGGACGGGAAATCCGATATGATGGCAGCTTATGGACTAGTAATAGGAGTGGGGTATACGGAGGTACCTTTCATGATTTTGCTTCGGGATCAGTTTGTTTATGTGTGGGCGTACCTAATCTCACACGAGATGTAATCCCGTAATTGGTACTCAATGTTCTATTAGAGAGGTTTAGCAAGGTCACGGATACGGATATGAGCACGGATACGTCATCACCTTTTGCGTTCCATTTGACGTGTATCCGTAACACGCATGATTTGGTACAAGAAAGTGACGGATACTGGCTGAGATATACGTAAGCGAAAAACGGTTATCATTTTGAACACCCAATTCACATAGCAGGAACCTGTTATAACTGGTAAATGTTTTTGCTATTCAGCAGGTACCTGTTATAACTGACTCAATGTATACAGTATATCATATCACAAAAGTATTATCGCTTTATTCCGTAAAGCTTATGTAGGATTAAAATCAATCACCTCTCACTCCTCCCTCGCTAGTGTAGTGGATAAGAGCATCGATTTATGATGCAGGTATCACAGGTTCGAATCCGACCATGGACTTTTTAAAATAAATGTATTTCAATTTTATTTTAGAGTAAAGAGAAACATTCTAAGCCCATGATTGGAAATACGCGTGTACAATACGTTAAGGAACAGTAACCCGTTCCACTGGTACCTGCTGTATAGCACTGTATGCAGTGTATACATTGAGTCAGTTATAACAGGTACCTGCTGAATAGCATCTACCAGTTATAACATGTTCCTGCTATGCGAATTGGGTCTTCTGAACCACACTCAAGTGAGAAATGTTGCCCACTGTATTTTTAAAATTCATTCTGGAGTGATTTTTCCGCTGAACACGATGGCGAACGCCGATAATTAAAAAAAATGTGTCTAAAATCCTTATCCGGGGTTCCACTCCAAAAAGGGGTGTTTTTACTAATGGGTTAGGAATGCCATATTTATGTGATTTAGGTGTCTAATTATACATTTTCGGGAATGAGAAATTCACCTAAACTATATTTAAATTCCCAAAATATGCTTAATATGCTCTTCCGGGGGTGCCACTGCCGTGAGAGGGTAGTTTAATGAAATGGCTCGGTTGTCCAATTCACATAATTTTATGGTCTAATTGAAGAGTATAGAATAAGAAGAACTTAAGTCCACAAATTTAGTTCTGAGGAAATGTACTTCACCTTTTTCAACAAATCAGGAAATGAAAGTATTGAGGCTTATTTTAATTTGAAAAGTTGTTTAACACTTGGGTACTTCTTGTTCTACACTCTTCAATTACATAATTTCTTATATATGAAATTCAACTGAACTATTTTGCCAAGTCCCCCAAAATGACAAAAGTGCTGTTCCGGGATGGTTAAAAAAGGGGGGGATTGTTACTAAGGGGGTTAGGAATGTCGTATTTAGGTGATTTAGGTGTCCAATTATACATTTCGGCTATGAGAAGTTTAACTAAACTAGTTTTAAAAAATATATTCAAAAGGAAAATGCTTTTCCGGGGGGGTGCAACAAATGTTTTTTTGAATTTCTCATAGCCGATAATGTATATTTATACACCTAAAGCACGTAAATAGGGCATTCCTAACCCTGTTAGTAAATCACCCACACCCTCTTTTGGGATTGGACCCTCCTGAAGAGCACTTTGGGTACCCCGGAACAGCATTTTGGGGATTTTTTTTTGTGGGGGGGGGGGTAGTTCAAATAGTTCAGTTGAATTACTGATGTATAAATAGCTCACAAAAGTATGTTAATTGGATATTCCTAACTCTGATTATCCTTCCAGGTCCTTCACAAACACTGTGAGATAATTTTAATAATATCCTGTAATCTTTCATGATATAGTATACTGTAATATAATCTTGTAATTGATTAGTAATTGATGATACATGTGAAACAGATAATCGTATTACAGTCGCCGTCAAAGCGATGTGAGTAAACACGAAGTGATTTTGCTGAACCTTGAGTGGCTGTTAGTAGTATGACAACACGCGAGTATCATATAAGGTCCTATGGTTGGCCTAATGTCCAATATCCGAATCCAAGATTTTCGCCCACATTTTGGATTATCCCCGTCGAAAATCAAGAAATTGTTCAATTGAATCCAATTCTCAGAATAACCGTGGACTTTCAATTGATAATCCAATATTTTGGGGTTTCGATATGTGAATGAATTTGGATTATCACTTGATAATCCAAGACTATCGACTCGAAAATCCAGGTTTTTCTAATTATTGGACATTGATTCTGAAAATCTCTTGGATTTCATTCGATAATCCAAGAATTTCGATTTCTTTGTCTCTCTTTCTGTAAATGTCGAAAAACCTGGCATTATCAAAGGAAAATCCAGAGTTTTCGATTTGATAGTCCAAGTTATTGACATCAAGTGATAAACTTGATATCGACCGCAAATCTTGGATTTTCGACGCTAAATTGTACATAAATCGAAAAACTTGTTATTATCAAAGTGAAAATCACAGTTTTTCGATTTTATAGTTCCAGTTCATCAAAATCAAGTTGAAAATGGGAATTAATTGATCGAAAATCTTGGATTTTCGACGCAGATAGCCCAAATTTGAAATCTGGATTTTCAAATTGATAATCCAGATTTTCAACTTGACATCACGTTTGATAACTGGATTTATCGCCGAAACTCTGATTTTCGACGCTAACTGGACAATACTCGATAAACTTGATTATCGACCGAAAATCTTGGATTTTCGACGCTAGATGCACAATATTGAAAATTCTTGGATTTTCAAATTGATAATCCAAGATTCAGAATGAAAACTGGGATTAATCAAATGAAAATCCAAGATTTCAAGGATCGGTCCATAAATCGAAAAGTATCTTGGTTATCAAAGTGATAATCCAATTTTATCGAATTTATGCAAGATTAAAGATTACCAAAAATCAGAGTTGAAACTTGATTACGATTGAAAATCCAAGATTTTTCGACGCCAAATGACCAATAATTGAAAAAGAAACTTGATTATCAAATCAAAACGTGATTAGCCGCCGAACATCCAGCTTTTGTCGAAAATCTTGGATTTTCGTTAATTTGGAGGCCATTAGCCAACCATAGCGCCTGTCCCTTTTCCCTTGCCGTTCGTGGCGACTGCTGCGTTGGCCATCGCTGAAGTGTTCCTGTGAAATAGTATAACAAATCACTACACAAAAAAGAGTAACCGCATTTGAATGGAATTTTCACAACACCCAGGAAAATTTTCAAATGGAATATATTAACATAAAGAAAGATAAACCAAAAATGCATAGACCACTTGCCCCTATGTTGAAACGGTGTGTGTATTCACATAGGTATTTAATCTTTGTTAAATGTCTTGAAGGAGCTTTAAATAAGCAGAGTGTGGGTTTTTGTGTATTTTAATGTTTCGATAAGAATTATATACCATAGTAATCAGGAAACTCAAACTAAATTTTTATTAAATTGCTGGAAGCAATTTTATTCATTAAAAATGTGTAACAAATAAAATTGACAACTTGAAAAGCATGGGTTGTTCATCTTTGTTTCTACGATGAAATGCTTTGAGCGCAATAGCATAGTCCGTAAAAAAAAAAAAAAAAAGGCCCCCAATTTTTTTCGATAAAATTAACTTTAAAATCTAAAAACACTATAAAATTACATTTTAAACTATATGTTTGCATTTTAATTTTTTAGAATAAATAGTGAGATAATAAATTTTAACATTACAAACATGACTTTTGTTGAAAATTTGATATTATTTTTTGCTTAATATTTTAAAATGACCGCTTGAGAATTTAGAAAACTAAAACTTTTGTAAGAATATAAATTAGACATAAATACATTTCATTGCTTAAATAATAATTGTGAAAAAAGTTACTCGAGAACGATTTTTAAGTGGCAAAACAATGCACCTTTAATCATGTTTCAGACTATCACCACCACAATGCTGACTTATGCTATAAGCGAATATTGGCCCAAAAAAAAAAAATGGGGGGCCGAGTGTGAATGGTTCCCACCAAATTGCACAAACTGATATTTAGGCAATAAAAATAAAAAACGTAAAATTTTGGGCAAAATAATTTACTGTTAAAAATGTTGTTATGCATAAAGGTGCGGGGAGGGGGTTCTAAGCAAAAATGATCTCACACAACATCATACATTTCGTATAAATTATATAGAAGAATATTTCCGTAAACAAAACCACCTACATGGCGATTTTACATGTATTGATATGTTTTGTGTTTCATACTTAAAATTACTATATAATCGGAAAGGCATGTCGGATTTTCATCAAAAAAAAAACAAATTATAGCTGAAAGAAGAGTAGTCTCCTATTTTAAAAAAACTGAGAGCGCGTGTGTCGGGCGTGTGGTCCAGTAGAAAAGTTGCATGACTCGTTATCACATAGATTTTTCGAGGCCCCGCGTGACCAACGGTTTGTGTTCCCTGGTCAAGATACTTAATCTCAAAATTGCCTCGCCGCTCAACCGAAATCTAGAGAGCTTTCATCTTTGGATATTACAATCTAAGTGCTGATAGAGATGTGCGACTTGGTAGCAGCCACCTAAATGAACCGAAATGAATTTGACGATTTCCTAATGGCGGCGTAATAATATAGGCAACACGCTTGGAAACTGTTTACGGTGATAAAGCGCTATATAAAAACGATAGTAGTTATTATTAACTGATCTGATTAAAGCAAATGTCCAACTATCTATTTCATTAAGATACTCAAGAAACCATTAAAAAAATTATGGTATACAGCAGGGGATTTTGATTCATAATAAATCGGTAGAAAAATAATGTGTTTCATCGCTGATTACGATATGTAAGCGAATTTCCGTGGTATCGATATTGGATGAAAAGAATATAATTAGTTTGTCAGTAGTTTTTCCACGACAGCTTTTGATATTGGAATAAGTCTAATTAGCGCTACAAGTGACCAAAAACAAAATCCAACAAGCAGTTCCCTGGGCTCCTGACTTGAATAAAGAATGATTAATATATATATATATTTATATCGCTAACAATAATATATATAATAAATATATATAATATGATATATCTCTATATATATATATCTCATCATCTTTAAAATAAGTCCCCCTCTTGGATACCATACTTTGTCATGATAAAACTCACTTGATGGGTGTATTTCTTCCATTATAACTTATTTGTTTTACAGAAACATTTTCCCATGTAATACAGTCATATTTGTTGAAGTAATGCTTTATCTAACACCAGCATTTTGTTGATAAACTGATGTTTTCAAAACAGCCAAAAAGTTGCACTTTTAACTTGTTGGCAACTTATTGCAACATAATGTGAAATGGACCCCTTTAATGTGGTCCTTATGCATAAACATTTGAAATGCACGCCAATTATTCAGCCTTGAATCCCTATACATAATGCTTTCATAATGATGAGGGCAAGAGTTGATCCAGGTTATGGGTCATGAAAAAAAGTATGCTTTACATGTATGAATTAATTCAGGTGTGGGTCATGAAAAGAGAAGACTAATTGGCAAATGTTGCAAGAAATCTTTCACACACATTTGGCATGTGGATTTCTCTTGCATGTTTAGTTAAAGGCTGATTCAGAAACCGCGAAGATCACCTGCATTTCTGGAAGAAGTGTTTTCTTGTAAAAATTGCAGGATAATCAGCTGGTTAGGTCAAAGATTTGCCTCGTCATGGGAGACCCCGCTGTTACAACAGTACGGCAGACATGTCCATCATCCATAGGCAATACCCGGCGCAAGATACGGTTAGTAATTTAAAATAAAGGACTACATTTTGCATAAGCATTTGCGATAACAATTGAAATTAAGCCAAAATAATGTTAATAAAAATATGCACTGGTCTCACACTTCTTTTTCCACTCGTCAAATTAGAGGGCTTGTACACAGAGACTAGGGCACCAAAGAAAAATCAAGTGTCTCCAGACAGGAATAGACTAATGAATGGCCACATGCCAGAGACCAAGAAAAATGGTGAAGTTGAATGATGGCATCACAAAGGGGAAATGAATCGTTGGTTAAATGACACAGTTTTTGACCTTCGCTCAACTAACTGAGCAGACTTAAAGTAATGAACTTTCTATAACTGTTGGGCCCTTTAGAAAGTTGAAAAGTGCAACTTTTTTTGGTCTGTTTTGAAAACATCATTTTTTCACAAATGCTTGGGTGTTAGAAAAAGGCATTACCTTTCAATAATGACTGAGCTGATTACATGGAAAAATGTTTTCTGTAAAAAATAAATTACTTGATGCGATGAAATCTACCCATCAAAGGATTTTTTCATGACAAAGTCTGGTCAGCCCAGAGGGGGACTTATTTTTGGGGACGTATAATGTATATGTTATGTATGCTATATACCGAGAGAAAAGAATATGGACTTAAGCGGGATTCGAACCGACGACCTCTGGATGTGAGACCAATGCTCTACTACGAGCTATTCAGCCCTTGTGTTGGCGGTTGATCCCCTAATTGCTAGCCATCATCTTTCCTAAATCAGCTATAGTATATTGATGCACTCACCTTAATCAAGCACTAAGAACCGAAGATGGGAAACTGCATTTGTACATTTACTGGATCAGAATTTGATGCACCTGATTTAAATACAATTATAACCTAACGAGAGTAAAGATTCATTGGCTGAAGCGGGATTCGAACCTGCGACCTCTGGATTGTCTATAAACCAGTGGTTTTGTCCACGCATGACTGCCATATCTCCGTAACAATACGTGAAAATTTGGCCAGTACAACCGACCATTACAATAAGAAAGGTGCACTTCTTCCAAGGTATTAATAAATGGTTACCAACTGACCTGCCGTTAGTAGTTGTGTATGCAAGGGTGGCGCCCAGGGGGTGGCAGGGGGACGGCCGCCCCCTGAAATTTCAAAGTTAGGAATCAGGGGTTTTTGGCGCAAAAATATTAGGGTTTTTTAACCAAATAAGGTAATTTTTTAACACTGTTTCGCCCCCCTATGATGTTTCGCCCCTCCTATGATTTTACCCTGGCGCCGCCCCTGGTAGTATGGGACCAAAGCAGGCATTAGTCATACTGACAGATGCATTGGAAACAAGTTTCCAGGCTACTGATATTGAATGAAGAGTTCCCTAACAACCACTATATAAACAAATGGTGGTAAACATTTTTTACCAGTACAAAAATGGACGACCTTAAATTTGCTTGGATTTGTTATTTGTTTGTCATTAAGTGGACCCGCAAATTAAATGTTGCCAGTTTTACGACCAACGATATACTTTTCCGACTCATATTTTTGTGTTTTTCTGTCTTTTGGATATGCAGCTTTTCAAGACAAAAATATTTAATTACATAATTAGTGTGGTTCCCTAGGAACCCTCTTATCCACCAACGGAGATAAACAAAATAATTAAAATAAGTAATTATGAATTTGCCAGTTTAAGTATTGACATATTCTTGTAATTAAACAATAAATAACAATATTAAATTTAGAGTTAACCCTTTATATGATGATAGCGATCATTTTATTTTGCCATATCTACATTTCGCCACTGTACAAACCAATTGGAAAGTTACACGGCAGAAAATGCCACTTACCAAAAATATGATATTGATATATTAAAAAATGACATTTCTGTTAAATATAGGTAGACTTAGACTGTACCACAGTCTCGGCTCTTGTCTTCGGATTCCGGGCACAGTAGGTTCAATTGACATAAAATCAAACTTATTTATTTATTTGGAATTGCACTTTTACAACAGTCGCACTCATCAACACGATGCATCCAATGTATATACAAAACAAATCAAAAACTAAAATCGTAAAAAAACCCAGATCGCTGGGCCCTCCCTCCAGCCTTGGGCATCAGTGATTTACCCGAAAGAGTCAAAATATTTGAAATTTGCAGGAAATGGCATAAATTGAAGGATAAGTCCGTATAATTTCTAGTTTACTTTTTCCCAGTAAGAATTGCCAGAAAAGGAAGAAAACGGCGGTCTTCAAAGATATGACTCTCCATTCAATTACGTGTTGTAGTAAGTGTCCGTTCGGACAGTAATGACTAAAATATCGGATTTTGTGCTTATTAGGTTGCTTCTGATGGTCTTATCATTTGCAGGGTATGTTAGGGTATCCGTACTTGTTACAGACATGTAAAAATCTGATTTTTGATGATTTTTTCGATTTCATGATTTAGCAAATCACTGATAGTGCCTTTACTGCGCTGACACCTTTTTGACCCCAATGGCCGCCCATACGCCCTCATACGAACCAACTTGTCCACTGATTAACAAAATTAAAAATACCATTGGGTTGACTCAGAGGGATATTAGTCTCCATTACTAATCGTTTATACCACAGACCCTGGGAGGGTCTAAGGTAGACTGGATCTTTCAGAACACATATTGAGAACTGTTTCATTCCACATAATTTGTGGAAACGAAACCGTGTCATTCCGGGTTCCATTTTTTCCAAATTTGAAAAAGAAACATTTTTCCTCTATTTCTTTAGGTTTCCTTGTGAAATTCGAATTCCATTGCTTAATTGTTATTGTCACATGACCATACATTAGGCAGTTCAGTTACCTATTACTCAGAGGGTGTTTTGAGTCAATCCCACAGTGCACCAGTTTTGGGAAATTTCGCCTCAATATAGGGTCGTGTGATTACATAAAAATCCTTTTCTTAACACATAAAAACCTGACTTTAACGCTCATTTTAGCCCACAAAGTGTTAGTACTTAAGGATTGTTTTGCATGATTATGAGACGTCTTGTGGTTCTTAAACTTTTGGAACACTTTTTATCTCTAAGTACTGACATATGTTTAGTACAGTACAGTATAGGCACATTGCTATGCATCATGGATTGATTCAAAACACCCTCTGCCTATTACGTAATCGGTGAACGATCTACTGCGCTGAACGTGTGTGTGTGTGTATGTGTGTCTGTGTTGTTTGAGAGAGAGAGCTGAGTAGAGAGCGAAACATTCTATCGACATCATCAATTTTAATTCCATATATTGCTAATCCCAATGTCATTCCCGTTTGAATATGTTGTCGCAGCATACATTCCCTTTATCATATGATAAAAAAAATTGCAAGTAAACTTGGCGACTCCCCCTGGCAAATGGCAGTCTGGGGAGCATGACCTAAGATGACCTTTGACCTAGGTCCATGACCTTTGACACCTCAACATATGAAGGAACCCTGTGACCTAATTCCAAGTCTGGTTTTAAATCAGACTTCACTTTTCGAAGGAAGACACAAAAAACGAAAACCTAACCTCAAACCTAACCAAACTGGACCACACACATACCATACGTTGCATCATACATACATACATACACATACATACATACATGCGCACCCCTCGCAATATCCCCTCTGCTTCAAACCAGGGGAGAAAAATGGAGTTTAATAGCCCACGTCACTTGACCACCACTTTCGATGGAGGCTTTCGTTTTAAAGGACACTGGCACCTTTGAAACATAGTGCGCCCTCTATATTTTCAAAATTCATATTTTTACACGGTTGTTTGTAAAGCTTATTACATTAGCCCTCACATGTAAACTAGTAAGCCTAAATCAGCGCGCCTTATGGGGGTAAACAGAACGAGTTTTAATTAATGTCGCATCCTTCGTTATTTTAGGGATTATCCTATTTGCATTAATTAATATTAATATCCTTGTTATCCCAAAACGAAATAAACCGCAAGACAAAGGGATACGTCAGGGGGGGAGGAAAACGATATTTCGCCCTAAGAGCCTTCTGAGTGAATACAAAAGCCAATTTTCGCCCAACGTTACATATAGAATTTAATAAATAAAAAACTCTTAACCAGGGGACTCTCACAGTGGAATAGGGGAAATTTAATTATTCCATCTAGGTCATATGAGTTCTGTTCTTATTTTAAATTAACTTACTATTTCATAGTCCTGTGCTATTCTAGTGGATTATCCTTCACTTGCATACATGAACACTCAACATGCTCAAATCCTTTGTTATTCAAAACGGAATAATAAATTAATAAACCGCAATACAAAGGCATTACGTAAGGCTTGTGGTTCACATGGTGTATTACGATTCGGGTATGCGGTGCACGTTTTGCAGGGCACGCGAATAGCGTAAGGTTCCACTCAATGTATGAAAAATATTAGGTACACCTGGACAAATTTTGCTACAGAAGGTTTTCATTGCTGCAAACTAGCAGTAAAAAGATCTCACAAAACATATATATCAAAAATTAGAAAAAGGAAAGCTTGGAAAGACATGCTTAAAATTTGAATTTATCTACGTGACGATACACCATATTTCGCAAAGGTTATAGATGCATGTTAGGGAGATTTCCATTTTCGGATGGTTAGGTATGAAAACATGTTTGCATGCTATGCCTGCAAGATGTGCAGCACTTGCAAGGCTATATTAAAAGTGGAAAAAGTGGATGGTCATTATCAAGTGATGGCCGCAAATTTTCATGCCAAAAATTAATTTTGCGTTCTAGATGATTTGTCAGACTGAAATCGGGATGGGAGATCTTATTACAAATAGTTATCAGAGAGTATGTAAAAACACATTGGGGTCAAAATGGTACCTGGGGCATTCCCTATGCGAAGTGTGATGGGCAGATGTGCCTCGGCCCAGGGGGAAAATTAGGGTCCTTTCGAACCTTTCCCGTGTCCTTTCATATAAAATGTAACAAAAAATAAGGGGTCATTCGGTACACAGCTGAATAAAATTGGGTCATCCAGTAGAAAAATGAAGAAGGGGGGCCCATGATGTTAAAAACCTTGAAGTTAAAATAGGAAGTGCCTCTTTTTCAAAGTTCAAATTGCCATGCCATTATAAAATGACTGCCATGAAATTATAAATTGTTAAAAATGTGCACGTAGGCTGCGAAAATTTAATTTGGGTGTGTTCAAATTCTTTAAAAGTGGATAATTCATGCAAAATTTTGTGATAAAAGTGGGGGGATAGCGGAAGAGAAAAGTGGTTTGGTATGTGTGAACATTTTAAGAAGGGGTCATTTGGTGGTAATAGCCAGTTGGTAGGTATAGGTAGGGACATCTCTTATATGGTATATTATAATCAAATCAATTTTGTGTTTATTCAAATATGTTCATATTTTTATATTGTTTACAATAGTTGATTTTACTGTCATGTGCAATTGAGATGGAAATAAACCTGGAAACCTAAACCTAAAAGGCGGTCAAGCATTCTATAGACGTCACAAAGTCAACATCTCACCGACCTTGACTACGCAGCCCTAACCAGGGGATGTATATGTGCTGCACAAGATCTACTACAAAGCATCATTTGAGAATGCTGCAGACTAAGTCAGCCTACATCGGAAGGCCCAAAGAGACGGGAATGGAAAACATGACCGTCAATGAGGGAGGAAGAGAATCATCAACATTTGCCCTACAAACGGCTACCAAACTCAAAAAGGTGAGACCGAAAGTGTACCTCGGGCCTAGTTGGACAAGCCAAGAAAGACTCGAGAGTTAAAGGGCCGTGGCGTGATTGCTAATAGCATCGTTCCCTACTCCAATATTTTACCGGAGGGGTAAACATTTTGGTATTGAAGAAAGTACTAGTTTCTCATTACCTGTGAAATCTTAGGGCTACATAAGGATATTGGTTGGAAGTTATAAGCGGAAATGTACCCCATTTGGGCGAACGATATTACTTTTACATCAATATTCGGCTAAGAAAAGAAAATCAGTTTTAGCTCCCACATGAAAAACGTTGAAATATCAGCGCAAAACTCTACAGATGGGGTTTAGGGGTGAAGGAACCATTCATCAAAATTGAAAAAAAAAACTTTATTTACTTAAATGGGTCGTTCTTCTTTCAAATATATTAAATAATAAACCAAAATTATAGGCAAAATGGCACAGATGTTTTATGCAAATGAGCATGTCTTGCCATGCTTCCCTTTATCTACCTTTTGATTATGTTGTTCGGGAGGGTTTGGACAACAAGTGACAGCAAGAAAATTCTGTAGCAATTTTGTACAGGTCATACCGGAGATTGAGTGGACTATTAACGAACAATCAGGATTTACTATAAATACGGTGTTAGTGTAGAAGTAGTAAGTATTGGTTCCGGCGTACTCATAGTCCGGGAAAACAATGGTGAACATAGGGAATATATTCAGTTGACTCTTCACGCACATTAGTTTTCAAGCTTTGTTCCGTTGTCGTCTATGGAGCCCGGATAGACTCCCGACGGACTATATCTGATTCACAACGGGTCACATACGAGGAAACTATTCGAAAAGGCCGTTATATCCGTGATAGTTATAGTGCTACTTAGTATGTATAGTATACAAATTATTGACTATCCATGAGGTAATAGCAAATCTATTGACCGAGGTGATCTCTAGGCCGTACTATTTCCGAAGCGGAGCTGAGGGAAAAAAAAAGAGTAGTACCGTCTGAGATCACGAGGGCCAATAGATTGGACTATGCCCGAATTAAAGGCATGTTAAATAGTTGTTTGTATTATACCCTCAGATACTTTTGCCTTCAGAACGAAGATTGGGGACTACAGCTAGGGCAGAAAAATAGGGCCTACTCTATTACCGGCAAGAGTTACATACCGGTCACAGAGTACTATCCGGGCCAAAAAATTACTATACCGGCAGAAAGTTACGTATACTGCAGAAATGTACTAGAAAAGGTACTATTTACCGGGGAAAAAAAGATTACTATACGCGTTTTTGATTGCTGGGGAAAATAGTAAAAAACTATACCATGTCAGTGACTTAATTTAATCACTCAGATGCCAAGGATTATCTCTGAGGAATATATATAGTTTAAACCTCATCTATAGATCCCTGTCTCTGATTGCGTTAAAAGTGGAGGCATAAATCCAACTAGCTTCAAGAAGGAACCCAAAAATGACACTATTACCCTGGGAGAGCGGGCATCTATTCAGGACCTATTACCCTGGACACCATCGTCCCAAACATAGAGGACTGCTGTACGGACCATATATCCATCCGTATTAGGAGTGTTTGTACAATTGATGAAGCGGGTCGTTGTAAGAGGTAAGAGAATTCGCATTTTGCATTTGGACGGATATGCCGACCAGCCTGGAATCTGGCCGAACTGACAGTACGGAGAGTAAGGTGTAAACAAAAAATTGTAGTGCAAGTCTGATGCAGGCTTGGCAAGGAAATGCTGAATCGCAGAGGACCTGTATCTATGCGATGAGCTTGTTGTAGAAGATGCAAGGAATTTCAGAGATGCAGTAGAGGGCTAATACCAAGAACGGCAGGTTAAAAAATACACCGTACAGATATTCGAGAGATATAATTGACACCGATAACGGATTTGCAGGCGTGGTAAAAGTTGCTAAATTCGGAGTTGTACGCATCTTGCGACAAAAAAAAAAAATGGCAACTCACAAAGAAGTCGATTACGGTGATCCGTTTGGACTCCAACATACTTCCTGAACACATGGAAGGTTGATTGCTAATTCTTAAGTTTTGGACCCTAAGTTTACACAAAAGTGTTTAAACCATGATGCATGCCATTGGCCTATGTATTACATGGATAATTATTTATAGGCCTGTGATGGTTAGCATCCTTGCTTAGAAATAGAATGTCCTTTTAACCAATCAGTGACAACAATCTATTTTCGGTATATATAAAAACAAATTATTGACTGCTTTTTATTCGGAGAGATCGGTTGGAAATATAGGCCTCGGTGATCACGAAACCATACTTTGCCCCTCGGCTTACGCCTTGGGGCACAGTATGGTTTCGAGATCACCTTGGGCCTAAGTTTCAACCATTGGCCCCTCATAGCAGTCAATATTTGTATAATAGTAGTGGGGGAACCGAAACATGTTCGATTTTCATGCAACGTATACCGTCCTGTTCGGACGGGTGGCAGTGGTGTTCAGGTATTCTGACTATCCCCTATAAACAATTCTGGGTTGCTTCGGTTAATAAGGTAGGTGGTTTACCAAAACAAGTTAGATTCTTGTCTATGAAATAGTATCCATTTCATCGGCGCCAAAGAGAGAACGAGTAGGGACGCTCGTGGTATGGCAAGATATTGCACAATAGAAAGGATAAACCCTATTTTTCGTCGATAAACCTGGGTTTTTCGATCGAAAAAACCTGTTTTTCACCCATTCAAACAAATATTATAATTATTAAAAAAAGGTTTTTCAATCAAAAAACCAGGTTTTCGAATTCGATTGTCATAGTTTTCGAAAAACCGGTTTATCGACGTTTTTTCAATCGAAATTGATTTTTATATCGATTTTCAAATCGATTTCAAATCGAAAAACCAGGTTTTCGATGTTCATAATCGAAAACAGGTTTTTCAATCGATTGTCAGAGTTTTTTGTGACTAAACCTGGTTTTTTTCAATCAAAAAAACAGGTTTTTTTCGAATTTGATTGTCATATTTTGATAAACCTGTTTATCGACCGAGGAAAGAAGAAACAGGGTTTTTTTTCGCCGAATTTGAACTTGGTTTTCAATTCGACTGTCAAAGTTTTTTTTGCTTTATAACATGTGGTTTTTCAATCGAAAAACCAGTTTTTTTTTTTTTAATTTGATTGTCATAGTTTTGATAAATCTGGTTTAATCGACGAGAAACCTGGTTTTTTTCGCCGATAAACTGGTTTTCAATTGATTGTCAGAGGTTTTTTTGATAAACCTGTTTTTTTCGAATTGTTGTCATAGTTTTTGGATAAACCTGGTTTATCGACTCGAGAGTGGAAGACAACCTGGTTTTTCGCCGATTAAAATTGTTTTTTTCCAAGTAGATTGTCATAGTTTTTGGATAAACCTGGTTTTTTCAACGAAAAAACCAGGTTTTTAGAAGTTGATGTCAAGTTTTTGATTAATAAACCTGTTTATCGACCGAGAAACCTGACTTTTCAATCGAAAAACACCAGGTTATTCGAATTCGATTGTCATATTTTTTTAATAAACCTGGTTTTTCAATCGAAAAACCAGGTTTTCCGAATTCGATTGTCATAGTTTTCGAAAAAACAGGTGTATCGACCGAGAAACCTGGTTTTTCAATCGAAAAACACCAGGTTTTTCGAATTTGATTGTCATAGTTTTTGATAAACCTGGTTTATCGACCGAGAAAACTGGTTTTTCGCCGACAAACTTGGTTTTTCAATTCGATTGTCATAGTTTTTTGATAAACCTGGTTTTTCAATCGAAAAACCAGGTTTTTCGAATTTGATTGTCATAGTTTTTGATAAACCTGGTTTATCGACCGAGAAACCTGGTTTTTCGCCGAGAAACTTGTTTTTCAATGCGATTGTCATAGTTTTTTTTGATAAACCTGGTTTTTCAATCGAAAAACCAGGTTTTTCGAATTTGATATTCATAGTTTTTGATAAACCTGGTTTTTCGCCGAGAAACTTGGTTTTTCAATGCGATTCTCATAGTTTTTGATAAACCTGGTTTTTCAATCGAAAAACCAGGTTTTTCGAATTTGATTATCATAGTTTTTGAAAAACCAGGTTTATCAGTGAAGAACCAAGTTTATCGCCGAAAAACCAGGTTTCTGAACCCAGTCTTAGGGAGAATGATATTTCGCCCTAAGAGCGTTCTGAGTGAAAAACCAAAAAACAATTTAGCCCTATAATAATAATAATAATAATATCCAGTTTTATATAGCGCTTTATCATCGTAAACAGGCTCAAAACGCGGTTGACAATTATTATTATTATAATTATTATTACGCCGCCTTCAAGAAATCGTCACAACACAGCTTCATCTAGGTGGCTGCTCAGAGACATGCCTTACAAGCGCGCAAGCCTATCAGCACTTAGATTGTAATATTCCCCATAATAGCATACCAGATTTCGCTTGGGTCGACGAGCTAATTGCGATTAAGTATCTTGCCCAGGGACACAAACACGTTGAAAACAGTGGAACTCAAACTCGCGATTTCGACGGTCCAATGATCACGAGTCTTGCATTTTCCACTAGACCACACGTACTTTCGTAGCATAGTGTGGGCGTTGAGGTAGAATGAAGCATTTTTTTAACCAAATGCATTTCCATTATAATCCTTATGTCCTATTGCTTCTTAAAGGATGCTTATTAATTACTCAGATTATGGAACGGTCATTATTTACACCAGAGGAATGGAGGATTTTTTTTCGGCCAAAGATTTCCCATTCCCCCTCGCTTCCGTTAAGCAATTCACGTTCCCGCTGAAAGTCATTGTTCCCCCTCGCTCCTTGGTGAAAAAAAATCACATTTCCCAATCTCGCTTACATTTTTTACGTATTCCCCCTCATTTCCACCATTATCTCTGGTCTCTCCTCTAGTTAAAGGTGCAACGAGAGATTTTGAGGTACTCAAATATTGTGTCATAATAGTAATTTCATATAGATTAGATACTCAATAGATTTCTTACCCTGTATATGGCTACAGAAATGTCTTGAAAGAGAGGAAAAAGGTGATTTTGATTTGCTTATATTTCAATAGAAAACATAGGCTGAATTTCGTATTTGCTCCTATACGAAATTAGAAATTTCACAAATTTTGTACCAAAGAAACATTTCTCAGCTTAATCCTTTCAGATGGGGATATTTTTGATGGAAAGCTTTACATCAGGGCAAAAATCAGTACTTTCAATTTTTTAGGGACATCTGATATGCAAAATCTCTCGTTGCACCTTTAATAATGAAAACAACGACGACACAACAAATACAAATACGTACCAAAATAAGGTCTTAATCTGGATTTGGCGAATAATGTCTGGGATTCGTGATTGTCTTTTTGGAAACCTTTAAATGTAACAGCTGTGATTATGAGTACTGTTTCGACAAAGAGTAATAGCCGAGACAAGACGTATATGGAAAGGTGCACTTAATATTAATCACTGATTTCTAATTAAGTTTACATTATTGATTTTTTAAATTACTTTGAGAGTGCTTTGTGCACGTATAGTGAAGTCCTAAGTTGCTTCGATATTCATGAAACTACAACATTTAGATGTTTACGGTTAATGATTAATAACAAAATGATTCCAAAAAAAAACACTGGCGACAAAAGTATTATTAATGCAAGGTTGGTAGTACATTTGGTAATCATCGAGCACAAACGTTTTGTGGTTTTAAAAGATGTTGGAATCGCACATTATTTCCATGTCTTTAAACAACCATCATTTCAATTAAACATTTGCGTTAACAGTTGCTCCAAAAAGAGAGTGTGATTCGAGAACGCCTCATACTACACCAGGTACATAAATTCGATTGAAATATCACCGGTTGAAAAACATACGGGGTTCTTTTACACTTTTGATTCTCTGGATTTTGTTATGGTTACTCAGTTGTTCATCATCTGGAATTTAAGAAGTCCCTAGGTGTAGAGTCAATTAGTGAGATATTAATTATCAATTTATATCTCTGATTAAACAATTGTCGTATGAGACACATTAACAATAAACGTCACTATGTGATACCTTGTGAAGCTGCAAGTTGAATCCTTTGAGAATTTGTATTATAGCTATGTTTACCTATCAACAATTTCAAGAATTTCAACACCAAGACTAAACACGCCATTTTGAAGGCTCAGAATCTGAACCCCATCTCTACAATAGCCTTTCGCACAGCTGATGGTACAACCTATCGAAATCCAGTCTCACCAATACCTAAGACAGAGCAACCAACATTCTGAAGAAGGTCAATGACTAGATATTCCTGATGGATGAAGAACGCAAACAAATGGTATCCCTCCAGAAATCACTAAGACAGCTAAGAGACCAGATATCATCGTCTTTTCTACCAAAACAAAGACGGTGATCATTGCAGAGTTGACGGTCCCTATGGAGGAGAATCCAATGCATATGCTAGAAAGAAGTGCAAATACCAAGATCTAGTGACTGTGAAAACGGAGGATGGTCTACATACTACTTTCCAATAGAAGTAGGAAGCAGAGGTTTAATACTGCAATACATCAGTCAACAAAATAATGCCTGACATCCTTGGGCATTCCTAAAGGAAGGAGGAAGGCTACAACTAATACAGCAGCCAAAATTGCACTCAGACCGAGCTATGTCATCTGTCTCAGCCCAAGCTTAAAGGCATTCAGAAAATGGAGCTACAAGCAACTCTAGGAAAATACTCTGAGGGAAGTGGATTGGTTAATCGCTCACAAAACCAGGTTTAACCCGTCCAAAGCCCAGAGACCTCAGAACACACTAATTTAGTAACGTTTTGATTTATATACTGTCAAATGCCCAATGGTAGCGTTGATCGCATACAGAGTGGCATATTCTTCAGGTTTTAAACAAGAATGTTATGATAGTGGTTAGTACTAAATTCCTGATTGTAATTTAATGACGGAGCTGAAAACACAAAATTTATGTCCTTCCATGATGAAATAGTACCACCTCACGAATATGACCTCTAATTTCATATTGGACGGACGTATCCAACAACCATTGAATTATTATCGGAGATCTCCGATATTAATTATTCTAATTACAAAATTCCTTCTTTTGGGACACAAAGAGAATTTTGAGTTCTACCATTCACAGGTATTGTTTACTAGTCAATTACCAATGCAACTGTGCAAAAATCTCAAAATATCCGGAAAATTGGGGGCGCTCTTCAAAAAATGTGCTGCTATTGCTTTAATGGGTATGTCCTGGTTTTGAAGCATTTAGTCTATCGGACCGCTTCAAAACATCACCACGATCAATTCTAGGGATAAGATGTGAGTCTTTCCTCAGTGGAATGACCTAGTCTCAAGCACAAATTTATACAAAAGAGTATAATTAATAACCTCCACGAAAACGAAATTAACAGCTTCAGCAGTTTTTTGAGAAATCGGGATTTATCTGCTTGTACCACTTTTTATGGGACACCCTGTAGTGGTAATGGTATATGCAATTTATGTTACTGTCACAACAACTTAAAGGCTGACACAGAGATTTCCCGAGGACGGTGCCCTCAAATTTCAAACAAATTGTGTTTTTTGCATATTCATAATGCTTGTCCATATACTAAACACTGTATGAAATAGCTAAGCTCAAATCGAAGTCCTTCATATATAGAAAATCGCAACATTGTTATACATTTCCGGATCCGGAAATTTAGTGATACACAGTATCCTATGGCACTGTATACTACACATAAATGTTTACTGCATGCAAACGAAAAATCCGATACATCTCAAACTTTGGAATTGGGCATTTTAGGTGACTATCTTTAGTTCTAGGTAACTATTTTCAATAAATACACAAAAAATATATTTCAAAAATCTCTGAGTCAGACTTTAACTTCGTCGCTGTTTCCTTTCAAAAGGAAAGAGAGAAAGTAAAAATGATTTCGCGGAACCATTCGGGTTGGAACAATGTGGAACCTGTTGTAGGTTTGTTAAATTTAAGCGTATGTTTTGTTTTCTTTGGAAAACAGAACATTTCACAAACTAAGGTGTTAAACACAAATTTGACTTTTCAATATAAAGAGAATGTTACACTTTTTAAACACTACATATATCCGATATTTGAATACAGATTGGTCTTATTCGTTTTGTGTTAACCCTCTTCTTACCAAGGGAGGGGTGGTTACCACACCCCCTAGTGAACTTCGCTCGGGTGAGCTAAAATGCCAAAAAATTTCATAAAAAGCTTCTAGGTAATCGTTCTCTCATCCTTTCCGGTCATTTTAGCGAAAAAATGTGAAGGAAGCACCTTCACCGGGGTTAGGGGTATGCCGTCAAAGTCGAAGGGCAAGGAGGGGGGGGGTGGTTGCCACCCAAGGATATTTTATGGTGCATTTTGAAAATATTATGTACAGTATGGCTCTAAAACTCTCTGTTTATGTAAAACTAGTCAACCCCCACCCCCCTTGGTAAACCGTGTTACAAAAAAAGGCTTGGTAAGACGAAGGTTAACACCAGCAGATGTTCCACACTGTACGACACAATACCAATTTGTCGCTTTGGTGATTATTTGATAAAATTAAAATACCCTATCAATTAATGTCAAAACTAACAAAATTTTTTTAAAGAAACAACAGCAAAGTAACATCAATCATATTATTAATTGGTGTAACGCTAACACTAACGCTGTTGATATTTGCATCCATTCCTCCTCCAGAACATCTCATTTTTTGAACGACATGTTATATGGTTAATTACATGTAGTGTTGACTTACCATTTTTGTATTGAATTTGTAACAACCTTACATAGCCATCGAAATGTACCATATTGCTGGTAAACCTTGAATGAAGACGTTTTGAACTATTTCTTTAATGCCAAAATACCTGTGTACCTTAGATGAATTATATCCTTACGCATTATGTTGAAAAGAAAAAAAAATAATTATAGTAATGGATTTAAAAGGTAAATGTCCCAATCGTAAATCAAATACTATTGTTCAATATATAATTAAAATCATCATTATCCATATGATAAGGTATTCTGAACGTGGTTAATGGGTCGGGTAGGCATTTACTTTTCCCGAAATTGTATAAATTAGTATAAATTACACAAATGCGGGTAAAATTTTTAAAATTGCACAATTTATTGTATACAGTTTTCTACAACATTTACGCAATATATTGCCCAACCTGCTAATCTTGCCAGTTTATCAGCTTTTCTCATGCGCAAACCTTTTTATTTGTAATATCCTGGTTTCATTCAAGAGAGATCCAAGGAGAAATAATGACGTAATGTGACGTCACATGAGTTAAAAACGATCAAATTTCCGGTGACAAAACCTTGTGTCGTCAGCCATCGGCAAAGCACTGAGGCATGATCAATCACGGTTTAATATCCTGTCCAAGTCCTTTTCTGTTAATGGATTGTTCATCAATTCCGATATCAAATTCAATTATCTACTTAAATAATCAATATCTAGAGGTATAAGATGTTTAATGGAATCCGGTAATTTGAAGCTACAATTTCGTTGTGGAACTGCCCGTGCCTATGTGCTGGCTATTTTATAACTCGGGTACTTCAGTCGATTTGTTGTGCGATCGTATGATGCAAACCTGAGAACAGTTCTATATACTTGTAAATTAACCCTCGTCCAACCAAATGTTTTTCTACTACATTCACGACCGGTGGGTTACCACCCTCCTGATTTTTTCGTAATTAAGGGACAAACATCATCTTGTTTGGTGTCAGTGTGTAGCTACATATGTCCTTTCTTCATATGAAGTACAAACATATCAAGTGTTAACAATATTACGTCACAGTTACGTCATAACTGAGAGTTTATATAAAAGATGTCGCATCTGAAAAATCTCCAAAATCACAAAATTTGCATCCATTCCTCCTCCAGAACATCTCATTTTTTGAACGACATGATATATGGTTAATTACATGTAGTGTTGACTTACCATTTTTGTATTGAATTTGTAACAACCTTACATAGCCATCGAAATGTACCATATTGCTGGTAAACCTTGAATAAAGACGTTTTGAACTATTTCTTTAATGCCAAAATACCTGTGTACCTTAGATGAATTATATCCTTACGCATTATGTTGAAAAGAAAAAAAATAATTATAGTAATGGATTTAAAAGGTAAATGTCCCAATCGTAAATCAAATACTATTGTTCAATATATAATTAAAATCATCATTATCCATATGATAAGGTATTCTGAACGTGGTTAATGGGTCGGGTAGGCATTTACTTTTCCCGAAATTGTATAAATTAGTATAAATTACACAAATGCGGGTAAAATTTTTAAAATTGCACAATTTATTGTATACAGTTTTCTACAACATTTACGCAATATATTGCCCAACCTGCTAATCTTGCCAGTTTATCAGCTTTTCTCATGCGCAAACCTTTTTATTTGTAATATCCTGGTTTCATTCAAGAGAGATCCAAGGAGAAATAATGACGTAATGTGACGTCACATGAGTTAAAAACGATCAAATTTCCGGTGACAAAACCTTGTGTCGTCAGCCATCGGCAAAGCACTGAGGCATGATCAATCACGGTTTAATATCCTGTCCAAGTCCTTTTCTGTTAATGGATTGTTCATCAATTCCGATATCAAATTCAATTATCTACTTAAATAATCAATATCTAGAGGTATAAGATGTTTAATGGAATCCGGTAATTTGAAGCTACAATTTCGTTGTGCAACTGCCCGTGCCTATGTGCTGGCTATTTTATAACTCGGGTACTTCAGTCGATTTGTTGTGCGATCGTAGGATGCAAACCTGAGAACAGTTCTATATACTTGTAAATTAACCCTCGTCCAACCAAATGTTTTTCTACTACATTCACGACCGGTGGGTTACCACCCTCCTGATTTTTTCGTAATTAAGGGACAAACATCATCTTGTTTGGTGTCAGTGTGTAGCTACATATGTCCTTTCTTCATATGAAGTACAAACATATCAAGTGTTAACAATATTACGTCACAGTTACGTCATAACTGAGAGTTTATATAAAAGATGTCGCATCTGAAAAATCTCCAAAATCACAAAATTTGCATCCATTCCTCCTCCAGAACATCTCATTTTTTGAACGACATGATATATGGTTAATTACATGTAGTGTTGACTTACCATTTTTGTATTGAATTTGTAACAACCTTACATAGCCATCGAAATGTACCATATTGCTGGTAAACCTTGAATGAAGACGTTTTGAACTATTTCTTTAATGCCAAAATACCTGTGTACCTTAGATGAATTATATCCTTACGCATTATGTTGAAAAGAAAAAAAAAATAATTATAGTAATGGATTTAAAAGGTAAATGTCCCAATCGTAAATCAAATACTATTGTTCAATATATAATTAAAATCATCATTATCCATATGATAAGGTATTCTGAACGTGGTTAATGGGTCGGGTAGGCATTTACTTTTCCCGAAATTGTATAAATTAGTATAAATTACACAAATGCGGGTAAAATTTTTAAAATTGCACAATTTATTGTATACAGTTTTCTACAACATTTACGCAATATATTGCCCAACCTGCTAATCTTGCCAGTTTATCAGCTTTTCTCATGCGCAAACCTTTTTATTTGTAATATCCTGGTTTCATTCAAGAGAGATCCAAGGAGAAATAATGACGTAATGTGACGTCACATGAGTTAAAAACGATCAAATTTCCGGTGACAAAACCTTGTGTCGTCAGCCATCGGCAAAGCACTGAGGCATGATCAATCACGGTTTAATATCCTGTCCAAGTCCTTTTCTGTTAATGGATTGTTCATCAATTCCGATATCAAATTCAATTATCTACTTAAATAATCAATATCTAGAGGTATAAGATGTTTAATGGAATCCGGTAATTTGAAGCTACAATTTCGTTGTGCAACTGCCCGTGCCTATGTGCTGGCTATTTTATAACTCGGGTACTTCAGTCGATTTGTTGTGCGATCGTAGGATGCAAACCTGAGAACAGTTCTATATACTTGTAAATTAACCCTCGTCCAACCAAATGTTTTTCTACTACATTCACGACCGGTGGGTTACCACCCTCCTGATTTTTTCGTAATTAAGGGACAAACATCATCTTGTTTGGTGTCAGTGTGTAGCTACATATGTCCTTTCTTCATATGAAGTACAAACATATCAAGTGTTAACAATATTACGTCACAGTTACGTCATAACTGAGAGTTTATATAAAAGATGTCGTATCTGAAAAATCTCCAAAATTAAGGGGTTTTCGCCATTCATGCAAGCAAAATTGGTATTTATTTGGCAATGATGGGTGCCAAAGTAAGCATACACATGTTATTACTCTAAAAATAGGAAAAAGTACAAATATTATCAGTATTTGCTTACAGTAGCATCATCAGTAACATAAGTACCATTTTGGCATTTCACACAGTAAAGTATAGGCAGGTGGCAACCACCGCCCGAAGCTTCCGACTTTGACGGGACACCCTGACCCTCCTGAAGGTGTTACATCCAATTGTTACCTCAAACTTACAATTACATACAAGAAATTACAGGCCTTAGATCATAATTATTTTGTGCGACAGGGCATCATTCGTGGTCGGACGAGGGTTAAGGGGTTTCGATAGGGTATTTGCGTTGATACCGGAATTTAAACAACCGTAGATGTAGTAGAGGAGATAAATATTTATTAAGTGTGATTGTTCTGCTATTGCAGATAAATAATATAACAATAACAATAATAATAACTATTTTTACATAGCACTTAATCACCGTAATCAGTCTCAAAGCGCTGTTGACAATTATTTTTTCGTCGCCTCCAGGAAATCGTCTTCGTCTAGGTGGCTGCTCAATGACATGTCTTACAAGCAAACATGCCTATCAGCACTTATATTGTAACATAAACTATCTGGACCACACGTGCTCTTATATGAATCTAAATATGGATGAAAAATGAGGTATACTTAATTTTAATCAGAAAATGTTCGACGATCATCATGATTATCCAGACTCTGTGCTCAAGAGGACTCGTGTGTCTTGCCTGCTTGTCAATTAGTCAAGCATTCTTATTTAGAACATACATAATTGCATATTTCTTTCATGTTCATTGATAAGCTACTGTTATTTATTTATTTAATCGTTTTTATTTACAACCTGGGGAGACCATTCAATTACAAACATTGTTCTCCCATGGTGCCCAGGTACCCAGCGGCCATCATAAAATACAAAATACACTAATGATTAAAAGCTTTAATTACAAACACATATTAAAGTAAGCAAATAAATAGCCAAACATTTTTTTTAATTACACATCACTGAAAAATCACACCTTGATATTAAAGTGATGTTATGATGTTTATAACAAATTATATGCACTTTATCTAAAACAAATAATGAGTTGAAGATAACCAGTAAATCTAACAAATGAAGTATACAAATATCAATAAATATGAAATGCAATGGGTAGCTAACATATTCTAAGTGTAATTAAGTTAAAAATCAATAGAGTACAATACATAGCCAAAATATTTAACAACTACAGAATTGCACGTTACTAATGGCAAATTAAACACTTAGAATGATAGTTAAATTTTATATTCTTGAGTTACATAAAGTAAATGACAAACGATACTGCAAGTCCACCTTAAGAACAAAGACTCATATATTAATCCCCCATACATGATCGCCTGCATATAGATACTTAATGAAATAGTACACTTTTTCACATCAAAGATCGGGTTAATCGTATGAAAGGCATTAGATCTTCAAACTTCAACCTCAGTGCTTTGCAGATCAACACAACGCTGTATCTTTTGGAAGGGCACAACGATGTGTTGATCTGCAGGACACTCAAGTTAAAGGAAGAGCTGGAGTTGTATAAATGGACTTTTAAACATAACTTTAAACAAGACGGTAAAATTATACTAAAGGAAAACAAAACACTTTTTAGTAAACTAGTGTTTAGTTAGTGCAATATTAATTTATTTCCAAGCCGGGAACAAAATTGAAAATGGTATTCGATATTCAAAGAACTGTACAAAGTCTAAGAAGTTATGAAAAGCTTTGATTTTAACATATATTGAAGAATTTGATATGGCTTTAATTTGAGTGCAATGATTTTAAATACATTGTAAAATATCCACCAAAGGAACTGAAGTTATATGTTACTGTCAGATCGGTGAGGGAGTGGGCAGGAAGTTAAATGTCTAAATGATCTTGCAAAAGAATATTGGCTGCAACGAAATACGGCGACTTGCCTGTTTATAAGCAAAATTCGAGGGGTGGTCCAATATATTGTAGATAAAGAATACAACTTGCTGATTTGATTTTAAAAAATATAAAAAAAAAAACTTGCTTTTGAAATATTTTTGTTAGGATGGTTTAAATGACGCCACACGATTTCAAAATGGGGTGCTGCAAAGACGCTAACAAAGCTAACTGCCCGCCTCTCCTCTCGTAAAACTGAAAAAAAAAAAAACACGGCCGTGAGCGCTTTTTAGAAATAGTTTTGTGATAACAGTTATGCAGTTTGTTATGGTTAAGAAAACAAGAAACTTCAAATTTGGACATAAATAAAGAAGGAAGTACTTAAAGAAACACTTCTATCTCTGCCAGTAATGTACTTCCACAGCTTGACCAACATGAAGGGTATTTGCTTGCAACCCTTGCCTGAGGCTCACTTACATAGAATCCATGTTAATGGATTTATAAACAGAAAGCCTCAAGCAATACAAGTACATAATGCTTGTATGGAATATGTCTAGGAACAGATAGTGTATTTAGTACATTATTCAGGTCATCGAAGTCTTATCTAAGTTAGATACTTTTGATATTATGGAACTAGAGGTTGCATGTTCTTTGTGGTAAACATTGGTGGGATGAAGATATAAATAATGCCAAAAAAGATAGAAAAATGGCAGCCAAGGCCCACAGGGTGTGCTGTAAAGCTGCCCCTGATAATCCAATAAATAATGATCTTTGGGATGCTTATAAAGAGAAGAAACAGCTTGCAAAAAATCTTGTCCATCAAAAGATAATGCAAAAGCGTATCGATCAGTAGTCCAGGAGCCATCAATCCGTATCTCGCTTAAAAAAGGGTTGATCTTACAGCCTCTGCTCTAAAATTTTTGACCCCATACATGTATAGTGTAATGTTGGGGGGTATGAAAAGTGATGTTGGATTAAATAAGCCTCTTGCGAAAAAATAAAAATCCAAGATGGCGTCCAAAATGTCCGCTTTTTTACCTAAAAGCATGTTTTTATGTATAACTTTTGATTACAACCTCCAAAATAGTGCCGCTTACGTCACTTAAAAGCCAATACAATTTGCTACAAGATGATACCAATTTAGGTACAGTTTAAGGATGCTAAGGGTAGAAAATTAGGTTAAAAGTGTTTTAGCATTTTTTGAAAAAAAAAGGACTTTTTATATTTGTATTTCCTTCAATATGGTTAAAACCATTATACCAATGCATTCGATATTTTCCACAAATTTGACCTGATATCATACGCAAATGGCATAAAAATATCAGGAGCATTCGATATACCAAAAGCAAGTTATTACGTAACAAAGTTCATAAAGCAGTTATTTGAGATTTAAGCTTTTTAAGTGCACTCTAGAAAACCTATACAGATTATTAGTCCTTGAACAAAGCGAGAGATTTGAAAATGATATTACATGACATTGTGGCAGTGGTAATGAATGACTGAAGAAATTGAATAAATGTTATTGCTTTTTGTTGATTTCAAAAAAAAAAAAAAAAAAAAAAAAAAATAATATTTTTTTTTAGCTACTGCCTTTATTCCAAACACATACAAGAACAACATCAAAAATACATACAGACATATAAAAACTGACATCCCAGTGAAGATGGTGTTTTGGTCTCATTCCAAAATCCTACATGTTCATACATTAGGGGGTACGCCCTATAGTATGTACACTTTAAATATGCTAAAGATTTAACTGACTGAAAAAATATATCCCCAACACCCAAGCGCAAGCAGAAAACCACTTCAAAACACCTATAAAATCAAAAATTCCAGGCAACCTAACAGTGTTGTATTGGTGTTTCCTGCATGCTTGGATAATTAGGGGTGGGGGGGGGGGGAATTAAATCCATCCACATGATCCACCTCATAAATGCAACCTATAAACGTTTACGAATTATAGCTGTGGCAAGTGGTCACTAAAAAGACCAATTCCTCAGCCTTTTTGGGGGCACACACACCTAAAAGCACAAACTCCAACTTATGCACGGTTCTGGGACCTGGCATAAAAAATCTTTCACACCTTTGGCTTCCCATGTTACATATACAACTGCAAGACCCTTCCATTCTCAAAATAAAAAAAAAATCCCCAGAATGCCGAAAATTATCCCTATCATTAGTACAACATCCCTCGGCTCAGTGCGCCGAGCCGTACAAATATTGCATCATGCGTAAGACTATACTACAATGACAAAATATGTGCTCATGTGCAGGTCTCGATATCATCACCACAAAAGTTAGTCATTATAAAGTAGTCTATAGCGCCAATTTTACACAAAAAGAATTTTGTAGCAATAATTTTGTGGAAAATTTGAAATGAAAGTTCGTAGTTTTGTGAGTCTATTGGCGGATGCTACAGGGTAAGTAAAAGATATGAGTTTGTAATAATGGAACCAGTTTATAGTGTTAGAAATATCTCCTTGCAAGGTTTAACATTCAAAAATTCAAAATTATCCGACATGATGTCTTTTATATACACAATACCAGATCAAAACCAGTGTTTCCAGAAGAATGCCTTATATCATGCAATTTTAATAAACGAATTGATCAAACAATCTTATTGAAAATACTGGTCTCATCTGGTTTCTTAAAACGAATGGTAGCCCAGTATTCACAATATTTTTACCAAAGAGGTTCTATAAATGTTCGATAAAGAACTCAGTGTTCTTAAAATTACATTTAAATAGCAGTCACGCCAAAAGCCTGAATTGAAATTATGAACAGCAATTTCCTATTAGCATCGTTGGATTTATCATAAAACAGTTTGATCCAGGCAATTTTAATTGCAGATCATTTGTAATTACAAAATGGCATGCTTCCTTTGAACAGGGTAGGATCATAGTCATTCTCTTAATCTTATCTGAAACCCCATTCACAAAAAAAAAATACACAATACTATCAAGCTCCTTAAAATTGCTCTGGAGGGTTTGGAAATACTGAAAAAAGGATATACAAGTTTAGACACAGCGAAAGTTTTGATCAAGTGATCT
Organism: Ophioderma brevispina; assembly: GCA_023653785.1. Taxonomy (NCBI): domain Eukaryota; kingdom Metazoa; phylum Echinodermata; class Ophiuroidea; order Amphilepidida; family Ophiodermatidae; genus Ophioderma; species Ophioderma brevispina. The sequence goes on along the minus strand of JAMKCH010078420.1, from coordinate 11,399 downwards.
TACCCAACAGGTGTAAGATTTCTCTTCTTCCACATTTGCAGGGTTTTCTTTATACAGGGTGAGTCAAAAGATTTACACTCGATTTCAGAAAAACTTAAAAATATTTAACAAGTTTAGAATTGTTTTTTTAGACAATGGAAAACAATAGCTCATTATATCCACTATCATTGGTAAAAAATCTAACATTTACCTTTTTGGATATTGCAGCTAGGTAAATTAACGGAAAGGCGCCAAAAACCATATTGAACCCGGTGTACAATTCTTCCACTTGCACAGCAGCAAAAGCCATTGAGTCACTGTTACTTTTACTGTTACTTTTACGCATTAGTTTTTGTATTTTGTTCTAAAGTAACCATTACCATATCTGTAACAACTGTTGTTGATAATATTTTCTTAACAATAGTCAATGACAGTAGCGTAACAGGGGCAGGGGAAGGGGACGCATTGTCCCCTTCCCCAAGGCCTGACCAGGAATAAGCTTAAGCTAGCGGCAAGCGGGAAAGTGGGAAAAGGACAAGCAAAAGGGAGTAGGGAAAGAGAGGAAGGGAGAAGAAAGGAATGAGATGTAAAGAAAGACATATGGATGTTTTTACTGTGTGTAATGTTCAAATATTGATTCCCCAAAGTAGCCCCCCCCCCCCACCCATCAGGTTATGAAGGAGTCAGTGGAAATGTGGGTCAGCCGGCTGTATTGCACAGGGTTGCCTACATATTTGCATTTAGTTTCCGCGAAAAGATATGTGATCAATTTCGAACATTTATTGAAGTAATGCTCCAAAATTTGGTTGTAAGATTCCATAATTTGTTATTGATTTCAGATTAATGAAATAGTTTAACATTTTTCTTGTTGAAGGTTTACACAAAGGTATCAAGCAAGCAAAGAATGTCATGATGTATTTGTGTAGACTCATCCAAAGTCTCTTTGGCCAAATTCCAAAACAGTGATTCCGTGGACAGAGTGAAAAACGGGTACCTATCTTTAAGTTAGCCATAACTTCGCAATGAAGTTCAAAAATCAAAATTCAAATTTCTCTAGTAGGTGAAATAATCTAGTTTTATATATGGTAATCCGTATCTTTGGTAGATTTTTTCAATGCTGTAGACAAATTCAAACAAACGAGTGTGAATCTTTTTGACTCACCCTGTATCATCTTTTCGCTTATTGAAGTTAACAGCAACCATATTATGTTTCTCTCATGGAATATATGCATACCTAATAAAAAATGGAATCGTTTAACCAATTCATCTGTCTATTTTCACATGACCAACATTTGCGATTCCTTACTGCCTCCATAAATCGTACTTTTATTATGCTATACAACAGGGTAAGATTTCTCTTCTTCCACATTTGCAGGTTTTCTTTATATCATCAATTCGCTTATTGAAGTTAACATCAACTCATATTTTTAATGTTTCAGATCATTAATATCTTTCCTACCTAATAAAAATGGAATCGTTAACCAATCATCGTCCCTATTTTCACAATGAACAACATTTGAATTCTTAACTGCCTCGCCTATAAATCGTGTACTGTTTTATTATAGCTTTTATGCAAACCGAAAATAACTGAAATTTATCCAAACGCTCCAATGTTTCCTGCAAAGAGTCATTTGTTTACCGTCCTAATATATTTTCAAAGTGGTTTCATCTATCTGCATACTGACTTATTTAAATATCATAATCTTTTAAATCACACGATACAAGAAGACGCGTTTATACCTTTTGGACTTTTTCTTTGATACCAGATTGAATGCTTAAAGTTTGAACTATCAAAAATAAAATGTAAGTTGACAACAAAACCGCGACCTTGAAGAAAACCGATCAAAATTTTGAAGAAAATGAAGAGGCATGAAATACATAACCATTATTTATAACGCAACTTTCAGCTCCGTTTTATCTATAAATATAAATCCATCTCTGGAAATCGGGGTCAAAAACCAAATTTAGCAGAGTTTTATTTATACAATTCCAAATCATTTTATCAAATGTCTTTAAACAAGGCAAACCATAATATTCGCAACATCTGTAAATTTTGATATCCAAAATTAATCTAACATTTTCGCCAATATGCGACCCTTTAAGAAGAACAACTTTCATACGGTTTGCAAGCGACTTTGTAATTATTTTATAATCTACGGTCAGGAAAAAGTGAGATGGGCCTCCAGGTTTCCAGATAATCAAAGATTTATCCTTTTTAAGCAATAGGTGTCATGATACCTCTTCTTTGGGAAACTGAGAGGATACCGTAGCAAAAAATAGTTAAGTAGTTCACGTAGGCGGACCCCTAATTTCATATCCAAAAAGATTTATAAAATCCTGATGGTAAAACCCCGTCCTTCTCAGAATTTATCATTTAAAAGGCATTGACCCGACAGTTTTCCAACATTCCCCATTCGTTATCGACCTTCAAATTAAACCACTAATCGCTATCTAGCTCCGAAAGGGTTTTGTTGCAAAAAAAAAAGACCGAGTCAATATCACAATTATCATTAATATTGTTCAATGTATACACATTTTGAATAAACCAGCTTCAACATTACGAATATCCTTAGGTTCTAATTTCATCACCATCAACATCAATTTTCGAATAAGTTTTTGCTCATAGTGTTTTTTTTTTCTAAATTAAGAAAATACCTACTACTTTTTTCCCCGTCTTCAACCCCCTGAGCTTTGGCACGTATAAAAAGCATGTGCGTTTTTTATCATAAATACTTCAGGAAGAACTTTCTCTTTTTCTTTCAGATGGTTATGAAGTTAACATCATTTGGAGTAACGTTTGCACGGCATATCAAGGGAATTTATTTCCTTACTCAGTTTCCTTAATCCTGTTTTCAGTAATCTATTCTAAATTTTTAACTATTCTAAGTCAGTCGTTTTACAAGCACAATTCTCGGTATACTACGTGTTTTAGACTTGTGTATGTATGTGCGTGTGTATGGTATGTGGTGTGTCAGAAAATTTTGGGTTTAGTTTGTTGGACACATGTGGAAAGAATGACAATACTTATTACCGGGGGGGTAACCTGTACACGAGCCCTGGTACCACCCTAGTTACAAGGTTCCGGTGGTGCTCTCCGCGGACGCAAAACGGATGAAAATGGATACCCTCCGAGACCAGATCTGTTCAAACGGATACCCTCTTTGACACCAGACCTATTCAAAGGGACACGCTATCCATACCCAGGGCCAGTCAATATTACCAATGGAATTTTAACCTGGGATTTTCACACTTCATTTGAGCTATTTATGGGACTTTTTATTCTATTATTGAGCATGAAATCAATACAAAAAATCATTATTCTAACAGATACCTGCTGATTTTATACTCAACCTGAAACTGAAAAGTAAAATTTTATACCTATGTGAGACTGACAGAGACATAGGTTTAATTTGATCCCTATATTGCAAGTCTCTCGAGACAGCCCCAGGTCTCGCGTTTTTTTTGTAACGCGGGTGGTTTCCCGACCAGAATTCCCAGTTTACCCCCCCCCCCCCCGGAATATTCATTTTTTGGTTTCTCTGAATATTCTACAGAGGATCTATATACTGATTTTATTAGTATGTCTTTGTTTAGGAATAAACAAGTGAAACATGGCTAATTTCAGGCTTGCCTATCACAGCCTTAAAGCATTGGGTCAAACATGGGGTCAAACAAAACTTGTAAATCCACAAGATTGGCTCTTAGTTTATTATCTATCCAACAACAGGAGTCTTACACAGAGCCATGTGTAAATGAAAGTAAATAGGTTAATTCTTGTATCAGCGTGCAAACGTTAGCATAGCCTCCGAAAAGGGTTGTTGCAACCGATAAGACAAAACACTTTTTTCTAATTGTAGGACCATGATTTCTGCAGCAAAATATATTGACACAACACCTTCCATTGGGGAAGAAAGGCTCTTTGTCAAACCTTCGTTGTATTGTATGGCTTGAATCCCGAGCTTGGAAATATGTAATTTTAGCAAACGTGTTAATCATCCGGCATTTGAAGGTTTCTATTAGTGGGGGACTGTAGTGAAAAGATCTTATGTGAGTGTGCAAATCCGGAATAAATTGTAATTTTGGTACACAAAGACTTTATACATTATTAATCACAAAAAAATTGATGAAAGCACTTGCCACACCCCTTTTATGGCCCCATGCTTGGTTTCAAGGTTACACGGGGTAAAATTTTTAAAATGTTCCGATTGTGTTGAAGTACCCATGATGTCTGTCTGGTTACAAGGACTCCAAAAAGGTATATTTATACTACCTGTGACTTATAGTTTAGGAATTATGGGGTAAAAACTGTAAAAATGGTTTTTAAAAAAAGTCAATTTTAGTTTGTACAGGGGTCAAAAATAAAAGTTTGCTCCAATTTTGTTTAAAAGGTGGTTCAAATTGTTGGTTTAGCTCTAGAATATGAAATTTTAGAATAGTTTTTGACTATCTTACATGTCTGGTTATTAACGAAAGGCGCATAAAGCAACAGCTCTGGCCAGCTATTGGATTCTATTGACCTGTGACCCATTTTGTTGGATAACGTGAAAAATAAGCCAACAGAATAAGGCAAACTATTCCTTATTTCAATCCTTTAACTAGGGACACAATTTGCACCACATATAACTGAAACAAAGCAATTTTTAACTTTTGACCCATGTACACACCAAAATTGACTTTTTCACCATTTTTACAGTTTTTACCCCATAACTCCGGAACTATAAGCCATAGATAGTGTAAACTATACCTTTTGGAATCCTTGTGACCAGACAAACACCATGGTGTGCTTTTTAACACATTCGGAACATTTTAAATTTTTGACCCCTGTATAACCTTGAAGCCCAAGCTGGGGGACATTAAGGGGGGTTGGCAAGTGCTTCCATCAATTTTATGGATTATCAAGGCCTAAAGTACTTGTGTGCAAAATTTCACAATTTTATCCGGAAGCGCACACTCTTACACTACAGTCCCCTGCTATATAGTTATGATGTCATGGAGAGCAATGTTCATGTACTTATTAGGCATTGATTTACCAAATTTTCAAACAGATGGTTTCATTAGTAAAATGGCAAAATAATAGGGTTGCAATCATATTCCTTCCAACTGGTATGCTACAAAATACCTCAGGTAAAGAACTTGATATCACACTGTAATACCTACTTAAGATTTTGCTTTTAAAATGTTTGAAAGGGCATTTAGTGCTAAAATTCTTGATCGATTTAAATGTATCAGATATAAATAAGCATTGCATTGTATTTTGAAATGACACCTACACTGTTAACAATGTTCAGTAAATAACGTCGTATTGACTGGCAGCTAGGACTCACAACAGTTAAAACGACTTTTTTACAGTTTTTGCCCGTTTCGAGTCCCTTTTTACAGTTATTTGCACGTTTTGAGTCCCAGCTGACAGTCAAAACAACGTTTTTTAAGAACATTTTTAACAGTGTATAATGTGTACTTTCAATTGAGGGATTTTGGTCATGAGTTTTCTCATGATCAAAAAATTATGATCACTTTTAGCAAAATGTGCGCGGTAAGCCAACTTCTCTGTGTAACTGATTGATGACCTTCGTTACAGAATAACTTCGTTTCTGAATAAGGTACATAACTGTAATTTTGATATGACTAACGTGTGTTATTAGGTAAAATCTGTAGAAAAAATTGGCTCAATTGATGATTAGGTTCTGGCCATATCAAAGGAACATCAGATACGAATATTTCATTTTTTGGTTAAAAATGCCAAAAAATGTGATTTTCCCTCAAATTTGCACCTTAAATAATTCTTAAACTCACACATTTTGATACCAGCGTGTAGATAATTTAATTCTCTTTCAGATGACACAAATTGCATTCCATTTTAAGATTACAATCAAAAGTTACCGCTAAAATCGGTTCGTTAGTCAAATCGGCGGCCATTTTGGACGCCATCTTGGATTTCTATTTTTTCGCAATCGTTAAAAATAATCCAACATCAGTTTTCTGATGCCCAAGATGTTCCCCTACTTGAATATAGTCACCAAAATTTTAGAGCAGCCCGGGCAAAATATTTCAATTTCAAGATCCTTGGCTCCCTAACTAGAGTGTTAAGGTCGCTCAGAAAGGTGGACCTTCTTGCAAGGATTTTTGGAAACTACTGCGTGGCAGTACCAAAAATAAGCTGCCATCTTCGGTTGTTAATCCCAATACAGGGCAAGTGTGTAAAGATAAATCCTCAATGCAAATGTCTATAATGATGCATTAGAATACTCTTGGAAAAATGAATATAAATCTGATTGCACCTTGTAAAGATGACATTTTTCATCAATATGTTAAAATTGCGGTTGATAATATGCGTAATGGTAATGATAATTTAATCAATTTAATCATTGACGGTATTAATAGCAGGAATGTTATGTCCACTCTTGATTCAATTTCAATAACTGAGAATGACGTTTTTATGTCTTTAAAGGGGGATGGCCCGATTTAAGGATATGAAGTTTTCATCTTGATAGATTGTCATTCACTCCAAAACCCCATCTGTAAAATTTCGCGCTGATATTTCAATCTGTTTTGACGTGAGAGCTAAAAACGTGACTTTGTAAGACCCATAGAGTACTGTATAAAATTAATATTGGTCGACCACAATGGGGCACATTTTAGTTCATAACTTCCAAACCCAAACATACTTTGACTCTAAGATTTCACAGGGTAAAGTTAAATAGAAAAAATATGTGGCTTTCTTCCGATAGCAAAATATTGACCATTCCGGTTTAATAATCTGGGGCTTCTGGGGACGAGGTAATTAGCGATCGGGCCCCACGGACTTAAAAATGCCGCCAAAAAATAAAAAAAACACCCGGCTCAGATTCGATCACGAATGAGCTCTTAAGATTGACTTCAGTGCAGGACTTACATGGTTAAGTCCGTCTTTATTGTTTAAAAGAATTTTTACGATGCAATGTATACCTAAAGAATGGGATATGAGGGGATGATAATACCAATCCCTAAAAAGGGTAACAAGCAGAAACTTGAAGTTTCTGGCATACAATTATCGGTTGGGGGTTCTGAAAAGTTTTTAATCGTTATAATTGCCAAACTCAATTACCACCTTCTTAGATGGAAATAATGTTCTTACGGAGGGTCCGGGGAGGTTTTCGCAAAGATCATCGGTGTGAAAAACAACATTTTTTTTTAAAAAGTATTGCCTCTATTTTGAAAATGTCATGGTCTGAACACGATTTTGCATCTTGGATCCTGTACGCATTTGATTCGTTTGGCGGGAGGTTTTTATATTCTATAGGAACGTTGGCTATTAGAGGAAAATTTGGAGGCTGATAAGCATTATTTATTCAAAGACTAAAGCTAAAGTAATACGGGATGATATTCATTACGGATTTTTCTGGGACCAATATATTGGAGTAAACAGGGTTGTGTATTCTCACCTGTGTTATTTTCCATTTTGATTAATGAGTTGAGTAAGATGCTGCCTGCATAACTAATATCTATATTATTTATTTTCTATATCAAGATAAAATGTCTTAAATGTGGGATGATGGGATATTGTTTTAATAGCGATAATGCCAAACACCTTCCAAATATTTCTGATACGTGTCATGATTTTGCCTCAAAGTGGAGGTGGAGTTTTAATTCTGACAACATGTGGAGTTCTTATAACTGGTAAACGTGTCAATAGGTCAACTAAATGGACTATACCAATGGTTTAATAAAAGAAGTTAATGAATATAATATCTTGGAGTCATAATAAGTAGAACTTTAAAAGACCATAATAGTCCACTCAATCTACGTTATGACCTGGACAAAACTGCTACAGAAGGTTTTCTTGCTGTAACTTGTTGTATAAACCCTCCCGAACAACATATCAAAAAGGTAGAAAAAAGGAAGCATGGCAAGACATGCTAATTTGCATAAAACCTATGTGCCATTTTTGCCTATATTTTGGTTATTATACAATATATTAGAAGAAGACGACCCGATTTAAGTAATACAGTTTTCATATTGATAGATTGGTCTTCGCCCCTAAACCCCATCTGTAGAGTTTTGCGCTGATATTTCAACACGTTTTCACGTGAGAGCTAAAAATATGATTTTCTTAGCCCTATATGTGTAAAATTAATCTCCGTCGACCAATATGGGGTACATTTTCGCTCATAACTTCCAAACCAATATCCTTTAGCCCTAAGATTTCACAGGGTAAATGAGAAAAATAGTAGCTTTCTTCAAAAACCAAAATGTTGACCACTTCCGGTAAAATCGTTGGAGTATGGGAACGATACTATTAGCGATCATGCCACGGCCCTTTAACTCTTGAGTCTTTCTTGCTGTCCAACATAGGACCCGGAGAACTTGAGGTCTAACCTTTTTGAGTTGGGTACCGTGTGTACTGCAGATAGGTTGATGATTCTCTTCCCTCATTGACGGTCATGTATTCCATTCCGTCTCTTTGGCATTTAGATGTAGGCTGACTTTATCTGCAGCATTCTCAAATGAGGCTTTGTAGTAGATCTTGTGCAGCACATATCACATCCCCTGTTAGAGCTGCGTAGTCAAGGTCTGTGAGATGCTGACTTTGGTGACATCTTGAATGCTTGGCCGCCTTTTTATTCTGCTGTCCTACATATTGTGGGCACATGTGGTGCAGTGGATCAGCGCTCGCCTCATAAACATAAGGTTGTGGGTTCGAGCCCCGCTGTCGCCAATGTGTTGTGCACTTGGGCAAGGCACTTTACCTCGCTTGCCTCTCTCCACCCAGGAGTATAAATGGGTACCGGCATATGCTGGGAATGCAAAACAGACTCGCTGTGCGGGAGGAGTGGCGAACCCCCCACAGCAACATTAGATGAGGGAGTCTGGCCCAAACGCCAATGACAGAGAGATGGGCACTCCGCCTGCGGGCGCACCATTTATTTTACATATTGCTCAGGCTATTACCAAATGACCCCTTTTTAAAATGTTCACATTAATGACCCCCCATTTTCTTCTTTCCTGCTATCCACTTTTATCACAAGTTTGCATAAAATTGTCCACTTTTTTAAAGAATTTGAACACCCAAATTAAACAAATTTGCAGCCTACGTGCATATTTTTAACAAATTTATAATTTAATGGCAACAATGTTATAATTCCATGGCAGTTTGAACTCTGAAAAAGAAACATTTCCTATTTTAATTTAAGGTTTTAACATCATTGGCCCCCTTAAAGTTTCATACTGGATGACCCCATTTTATTCAGCTTGTGTACCGAATGATCCCGTATTTTTGGGTACTTTTATCTGAAAGGACCTGGGAAAAGGACCCTATTTTTCATCTGGGCGAGGCACATATACCCATCACTTCGAATAGGGAGGGCCCCGGCACTAGTTGACCCAATGTGTTTGAATAAACACTCTCTGATAATAATTTGCTAAATACAGATCTCCCCATCCCGATTGCAGTCTGACAAATCATCTAGAATGCAAAATTAATTTTTGGCGGGAAAATTGCGGTCATCTTGAATAATGACCATCACTTTCCACTTTTAATATATCCATCGAAAGTGCTACACACCTTGCAGGTATAGCCATGCAAAACCGGTTGTTCAAATACTAACAGAAAAATGGAAATTCGTCCCCTAACATACATTTATGAGCTACATACCTTTGTCAAAATACGGGCGTATATGTCCACGTAAGATAATGCAAATTAGCATGTCTTTCCAGGCTTCCCTTTTCAACCTTTGGATAATTTTTGTTTGGGAGATCTTTTACAGCAATTTACGCAAAACCACCTTCTGCTGTAGCAATTTTGGTCCCCAGGTTTACCTAGTATTTTTTCATAGATTGAGTGCATATAAAAGGATATTGGATGTGTCTAAACAAGAGGTAATATGCTAATTGCCTATGTGATGTCTATCCTTGGGAATCATATGTATTATGATCGATTTTTATTAATGGCATCTTTAATTAAAAAGGTCTAATTGTTTTGCCCTCATTGCATTATGCAAGTTCTGTCCAGCGCATGTCCAGCGTAAATACATGCTAAGGAAGCCTATTATGGGACCTTATACTGGTATATAATCAAATATATGCAGGAAAACAAAATATCTTATGTTCAAAACGCTTACGAATATGACCGATGATAGATTACCGAAGCTACTTATTTACTACTTATATGATTTTAGCACAAACAAAATTAATATGCCATGGAACCTGGTTCAGAGATACTGTCAAAAAGTGTCTAAGTAATTGTGGTCTATGATTTGTTTTCGGATAACCACGTAAATACAACGTTGGGTTATGACGAATTTAGATATAAGTAAGAACGTGCATAACGTTACTGACATATGGAGTTAAAATCTACCTTGACGAATTATATATTCTATAAAGTTGAGCCTTGCGAAATTTACCTTCTTGATAAATAGGATTTTAAGGGGGGTGCTTCCTTGAAATTCAATGCCAAACAATACCTTAGTTTTTTGGCGTGTAACCAAAAGAAATGTGGAAAAATTCTGGTTCTTATGAGTTAGCTATGTTACCAGTCTACTGAAGACTTGTAACCTCTTGGTTTTGCATGGAGCCCGGCATGATGTAGCGATTCTGATGAATACAAAAAAGGCCCAATTAAATTGTATCAACATGGATACTACTAACTATTGGAACGTATTCGTTTTTGGTGATAACTTCATAATTACATCTGTTTCTTTTCCTTCAAAGGTCCCACTTGATGTAGAACTAATTTTTTGATAAATCCAGCAAATCATACCTTAAAAGGAGCACACTCTGTGTAGGTGTAGTAACTTTTTTAAAATAATCTCCCGATGTGGTCAAGTCAATCTTGTTCTGAACGGTAACTCTGGGTGCCTCTGGGATTAGCAGTGGTTTTTAATGCTTTCCCGACCTGTCTATTCAACGAGGCCTCTTCGGGTCTGTTGTATACACTCCTCCACGCTGGTTGTTGTTCTAACTGAAATGTGTAAATTTTACCTACTTTATGGTGCTTTATTCCTTCCTTTAATTCAGATGGAGCATTCTCTTCTCCGGTTATAGGGCCCTGCACGGAAGGGTAAATTATATTTGAATGGACTTTTGTTTGCCCTCCAGATCATCCAGGATGCGAAGAATAAATGCATCCACCGTGGTTCACCTGAACATTAAAGCTATTTCTACAGGTTATTCGCTTTGTTTAGTCTCTGCATGCTTGGGTTTGTTCCTGGAGCAGTCTGTTGGCCAGATACCTATTGAGCCTGCCGTACAAGCGCCCATTGTGGTGTTCTGTGCTTGCATGTGTAATTCTTTGTATGTCTTTTTTCTTAGATTTGATAGTAATTTTATTATATGATATTGTTCGTTTTATTGTATTTTTAAATGTGGGTGCACTGGATTTGTAATTGAGAGTGCCACCGTTCTGAAGGGTACTTTTAGCCCATAAATAAATAAAATATATCTAT
>JAMKCH010078409.1:0-44850 GCA_023653785.1 Ophioderma brevispina | reverse complement strand
GAACAATTTTAGCCTTTTTTACTTAAATTATAGCATTTGGAGAACTTGACCCAAGTACAGCTGATTTTGTTACCTTCGACCTCCACCATCGTTTGCTCTGTATCTTGGTAATGAAACAAATTGAAGACACATGGCCATACACTTTTTTATTCCTTGATGCTAGACAAAGAATTTGAGATTATACATGATTGGAGCATTTTTTTACCCCTGTATTACCTTACTTTCCCTAATTTGCACAGGTGACCCGGCAGCAATATGGAATATTGAATCCTAACCCTATACTAACATAAGAAGACCATCAAACCTGATGTCCTTTTTAGCTGCATAAACTCTCTGGGCTCCTGGCCTATATGTAGTCTATACGTACTTGTTGGTTTTTAATGTGGATATTTTAATTGTGTTGAGGCCATTTGATTTCACATACCATTATTTACATTTTGTTTGCAAGAATATTGCCCGAAAAGCTTTACAGACGTCCTAAGTTTTGTTTGAAGCAATTGAATTTGTTAAAATAGCCTATTGGTTACTGAAGAACCAATTTCACCGACCATATTTCACCTGCATTTTCACAATTAAACGCAATTCAGCCAAAATATGTTGTAGTCATGTTTGTAAAAAAATATCAGTCTTACTTATGATGGTATGAGTGTTGGGATCGAGGCTGGCAATCAGATGGAGCCAAAATCATACGCATTCTTGCTCCATATGCATTACTGCATAAAACGGATGTTTTAGTTTTACTTTACCAAAATCGATATTATTCTAATATTTTACTGTGGTAAAATATAAATATTATCCATATTTCTTATTAAACTCGACAAGTAAACCACATATTGTGTGACTACTGCACCTTTTTAACGTATGATAGCCTACTAATGCCTAGATAGTGTGACTGGCATGTTGAATAGGAAATTAAGTATCCCAGAGTAATTCAATGGGATATCAACTAGTTTGTAATTTCAGTTACAAAAATGTTACAAAACGTTTGATAAAAGATAGATATCGTTGCTACTTTTGAAGGTGATATGTAACTATAGTAATGACTAACATGAAAAAATAATTTTCATCGTTCAAAAATACTTCCTCTAATCAAATAAAGACTGATACATGTGAACTACGTTATCTCTGTGAACACACACACTCACACACACACACACACACGCCGGGTCAGGCTAAAGGTCATAGTTTTTAAGAAAAAAACGGCCTAACATTACGGTAAAACGCTACACGCCTTCTAAGGCGTGCGCCCCGTCTCGTGTGGCCCTATCATATTACGTTTCCGTTGCCGTGCCCCTGCCACGCGAGGTTCGGCCGCACTACCTGGGGTTCGATACAGTGGCCCTGCCACGCGTGGTTTCGCTGCCGTGGCCCTGCCACGCGTGGTTTCGCTGCCGTAGCCCTGCAAGGTGTACTTTACCGGACTCCTATGCGGTAGTCTCCACCAATTTAGTCAGGAGATTACCCGTAGCTTTCTTTAAAAAAATGTTGGCCACCTGCCGGTTCCTGCAAAACTGATCTAGGATGAGTTTTTCAAGGGCTCATATCTCATGCATTGGAGAGTACGCGTCTTGTCCGGTTTCTCATCGCAGCCCCACACCGGTCGATTTTGTTTAAGTTATCATGCGGTCGAAATGAATGCGCCTTATGGATGGAAACTGTCTCGCGACCAGAACGTATATTAGGGGTACTTGTCTCTGTGTGAGACTTTGTAAAATTTAAAGTCCAGAGCGGAGCACTTGTACTCACCTAGCCGGGCCACGACAGCGGAACTTACTACCATACAAGTATATAATAAAGTTAACGCTAGCTCCCTTTTTGTGGTGATCGTCAGATTCTCCCATAGGGATATGTGTGTGTGGGTGTGTGTGTGTGTGTGTGTGTGTGTAAAATAAACTTACGGTGGGAAAGAAAGGTATCGAAAGTTTTTGTCCAGTTTCAGTAGTTGCTTCATTTCAGATTCAGTCAGTTCAAAATTTAAAGTCTGAAATGATAAAAGGCAGAAACATGCGGTTTGTCTATAATATATTAAACAACAAATCCACGTTAACGGCACTATCAGTGATTTGCTAAATCAGAAATGATGATCAGACACTGATGTCTTCTTCCTCTCCCGTCAATTCTTTCAGTTGGAATTCTTCAGACTTATCGTTCACTCTTGAGCTATACTTGCAAAATTTAAATATTTTGACTCCTTCGGGTAAATCACTAATAGTGTCAGTAATTACCGATGGGGGCACTCCCCATCTTGGAAGTGACGCGTATGTAAGGCTGTTAAGACCCCCATTTTCAGCATCGCTCTCACCCAAAGACCCCATAGTTTTTTGAAAATTTTACCACCGTCACCCAAAGTGAAAAAATTGGGGGAAAATTTTCACCCTAAGACCCCTATTTTAGGTGAAAATGTTGCAAAATTTTCCCAATTTCCCATGGGAATTTGAACATGAAACTAACACAAGTAAATTGGGGTCATGTAAGAACCATTTGCCAATAATAAAAATAAAAATCCAAACTTTTACCTTTTGAAATCGTCACTCTTCAAAAAGTGGTTCGCGCATTTTCATCCTCAGCAACTCCGATATATGATTTTGAACCAAAATAATTAATTATATCTAATCTAGACTAACCAATTAAAATAATTACAGTACAATATAGCCAAAATTATGCCATCTTGTATTTTTCTCAGAAAGTTAAAATTCACCGTCGCCTTTCCCATAGACTTACACAGTTAAGATCACAGTCATGACAAAATCAAAATCGATGCTATCAGCATATAGTGTTATTTGATTTAAGCATTATTAATTATTAATTAATTGCTTCGCAAGGTATATATCTAAGCAAATCAATCCCAATATTTAATTACTTTAATTTTTTAACTAGCAAAATATCTTGATTTTTTACTCCCGTTAGTGCTCAAGGAAGGGGTTCCTAGGGACCCAACCTAAGTAATTATGCTAATGAAAACGTGGACGGATCAATTTTTTTTCTGTATCAGGAGAAGCGTATTCGTAAATCATATTAATAGTAAAAACTCCCTGAAAATGTTCACTGCATAACGGAGAAATCGCAAACAAATCAAATGTTGGGTCCCATGGAACCCCCTCCTTGGGCACTTAAGTGTCAATACACAGATTCTTCTGAAAATGGGCTCAAATTCATCATGCTATTGGATACTAATGTCAAATATATGTTATGTATTTTGTTTTACATTTGGAATATAATAAAGGGGGAAATATTTTTCAGGCCCACAGGGTCTATGGGGATCAATACTCTGGCCTCTGCTAAATATCTTTGAGTTGATTAACATGTAAGTAAATGTATATTTTCCTGTTGTAATTTGGATAATTATACCAAGAAATTTGCTCTAGTTTTATATAGCAATTTTAAATCGTGTCAATAAAACTGTTTGCAATTTTGTGTGCTATTTTCACACACTTGGACACCTCAAAACATGATGATGAGTTAAGTCGGTCTTCCACCTTTAAGTGTAAGGACGTATTTCTATTAACAGACTAGAAGATCAAGTAAACAAGGACCTAGCCCCTGGTTTTGATAATCTATTTGTAACATTTATTTAGAGATCATGAAATGGTGAAACCTGAGTGAAGTAACTGTTCATTATCTCTAATTTCACCCCTCTTTCGCACATGTTTGCATGTATCAAAACCTTCAAACAATGAGGGCTTGGTTTTGATAAGAAGAATTACTTCCTAAAAAGTATTTCAAAGCCAAAATTTAACATTTAGACCATTGTATTGAAAAACAATTACTAAGATATCTTAAGGACACTTTATACCTACATCAAAATTGGCCTGTATTCTTGACGGTGTAACACTTTTTGGTATACATATGAAACCAAGCTGAAGGCAGTATCTTATAAGAATCTGGGCGGCACTTCTTCCTTTGCTTTCAGCGATTGCATTTACGATGGGATCATCCATCAACACCGGGTCTTTTTCAGATTTGCTGAAATGGAAAAGTATTAAAAAGTTATTAAATCACTCATTATAGTGGTGTCGTTAGTCGAAAAGATTGTGAAATTTTTCATTCAAGAATAACAATTGGCATGGATTTTTACATACCTCGAAGTTTATTTTAAGATTGAGTGGCATTTGGATTTTCACCCCTGACATGCCTGATAACCCTATAAGGCTATAAGTCAAATGGGTCAAAATGCAAAGTTATTCGAATTTTTGTTAAAAGCTATACTGTTGCATGTTGTATTTCTCAGGACACAAGGATTCAGAAAAAAGTATAATTTGACCTATCTGTGACGTAGTTTTCAAGTTTCTAGCCAAAATGTAAAAGGTCAACGTTGGACCTCCACAGAGGTCGATATTAAAATTAGATTAATTCAAAAACACAACTCCTGCAATTTACTTATGGTTCAACATGGCGAGTTATTGTGTAGTAAAGCCGATAGAAATACAATGTATATAAAAAATCGCTATAACTTCACGTGCTTTCTAAACAGTGTAAACCAATACTGTTTAGACTTTAATGTTTATGGAAGAAATCAGATACTTACTGAAATCTCCCCGGGGAACCCAGTGGACTATATGCTGTCATTACTATGCCTTTGGATTTACAGAAATCCATCAACTCATGCTGGGATAAATAGGGATGCACTTCAACCTTGATCAAATAAATACACAATAAAAATGTTTCCATTTTTAAATTTTTGACCTAAATCAGTCATATCTATAGACTCTCAAAAATTAATTACCATGATGTTGTGTTAGGTCGGAACATGGTCGACAAATTGGTAACATTTTGCACAGATTTGTGAAAAAATACACAATATTGTGTAGCTTTGACAAATAATTCGTAAAAATGTTAATGAATCTGTCGACCAAAATACACAATATTGAGTACTTTTGACAATAATTCGTAAAATGTTACTAATTTGTCAACCATGGTCCCTTCTGACACAACATCGTCGTAATTATTTGAAAGAAAGAAAGAAAGAAAGATTGATTTTAATGTAACTTGATTATCTTTCAGTTGTAATAAACATTTTCAGTTGATTTTCAGTGTTAAAGTTTCATAAGAATAGTTAAGACTGTTCAGTTTCAATCGTTCAAACCATTAGCGATAACGGTATACCCCAAAACAGTATCTAAACTTAATAATGGGGTACGACCAATAGTATTAAAATTAATCCACCATTGCTACTCACCTGCAAATTAGAAATAGGTACTTTGTTCGGTAAATCCAGGATGCGCTGTATATATTCAATAGGAAAGTTTGATACGCCAATGGCCTTACACAAACCCTTTTCTACCAGTTTTTCCATTGCCTGATGAATAAACAAAACAACAAACTAAATGTCCACTTTTCTCTCTGTAACAAATGCTGTTCATATTTTAAATGAACATTGCAAACAAATTAGAAATATATCAGAACTATTTGCTGGAAACCCACTTCCAGACTACTCAAGACTGATGCCGATTGGTCATTTTTGGAAAATCGTGAGCAATTTTCTTTTTTCATATGTAGTTTTGGCAAAGTCTGAGACTGTCCTGTACAGTCTCTTGTGCAGTCTTGTGTGGTCATGAGCACGTGGCAAATTTAAAAACCAGCCACGATTATTTATCGTGACGGGTTTTTTTTGGGGGGGAAGGTCGGCATGGACACATGAGCGGTCTGGAAGCGGTAGTTGGGGCGCATCATGAGTGGTTGTGTGCAGTTTGAAAGTGGTCTGCAATGAGTCTGCTCCAAGTGGGAGAGAAGATGCAAGCCAACTGGACATCTATACCGTTATATTTCCCACAACTGCGTCTTGTGAGGTATTCCCATCATCCAATATCTCGAGACAGTAGTTTCACTACTTCTCATCAAACGACGTTGTATTTTGTATAGTATGGTACTGATGCACGTGGCATAAAGCTGTGCACATGATAAAAAGTATGACTTACCCTCCAGGTATCTACGTAATCGACGTCTTCGAATATAAATTTACCATTTTCCAGAGGCGCAACAACATCCCCTCTCTATAAACAAGGGAACAAAAATAAGTCAATAAAAACAACCCCAATAAACATGATCAACAATCAGCTACAAATGTACAGACACTGTGAAGTCGCTACCAGTTGAATGAAGACAACAGAAAGTCGGTGTTTTAATATGGACCGCTCGACACAATCTGATACAGGTATAATTAATAGAGAATTGCTGATATTGTCTAACTTGCAAACACCAATATGCTCATGATTATATTTAAAAATACCTTCACACGTGGAAATGTCAAACTATCAACAAAAATTTAAAATCACACCGTGATTATTAAGAAAAATATCATGGTAAAAATGTGATATACTTTCAAAGTTAATTTTAGAAATACAATCCACTGGTGGCAATTTTCTCGGTTTATCCTATATTACTGAAAAAATGAAAATCAAGGGTTTTCAATCCAAGGTGTCGCGTCAAATTCTGTAAGCGTAAATAGAACTGTAAATCTCTCTTAGGATCAGCCAACTCATATACCGTAAAATCGCGTATACAAGCACCGGTGCCTATAATAGGACGATTTCGACATCCGGACAAGAGAGAAAAAAATTGATTAGCGCCCTCTAACTGATAAGGTCGGTTTTGGCACGCTCTTCGTGCGAACGTTGTTATCACTGCAGTAGATCCCATGAACGACCATGTCCTTAATGATTTCCATACAAGCTTTCTTACCCTATGGGAGAAATACCAAGGTCCTTAATAGGCCACCATGTGTTATAACTAGCATTTCTGGAGTCGTCAATCGTATGTTTCTAGCTGGATAGCTTGACCCTTTCTGTGCAGTGTAACCCGCGAGATGACCGACCAACTGTGACTTTGTGCTCATTCACGATTGATATAAATTGAGTTTCAGGTTTGCTGTTACGTGTTTTGTTGTGAGAACTTACAAGGTTCACTGGACGATGTTATAATCCTCGATGTTATAATCCTATTTCATCTTGTAATATCACCAGATAATGGAAGCCTGATTGAAACCATCAACACGATTTAACCAAATAAGTCGATCAGTTTCCTGGTTAGAGTAAAAGTAAACGATGAAGTCCACAAGCACTTATCCGGTGTTTTTACGCACGAACTTAACACAAGCATTAGTATGAATTATTTCCAAAAATATTTTTTTTTTTTTTTTTTTAATTTTTTATTTCTATGATGCTTTTTTAAGAGCTTGTTTTGGTTTTATGAACATCTTCGTTTTTAATTTATTATCTCTTTTTTTAATATTTAAAATTAAAGAAAAAACCAAAACGTTTTCAATATTTTTCAAAAAAACAAAATTCCTTAAATACTTTCTTAATTTCTAATCTTCTTAATTTTTAATTACACATCACAAAGGGGTCAAAATATTTCCGCAAAAATGGATTTTTAAAAATCTGTTATCTTTATAATTCCTTGTGATTTATCAGGGCCGTACGGGCAGGATTTTTTTTTTTTGGGGGGGGGGAGTGCGGGACTTCAAAAAAGTGGACCTTTTCCGACAGTGGACCTTTTCGGGTTAAAAGTGTACCTAACCCCCTAAAAATGGTCACGGTCCTTTTTTGGATTTTGGACTTTTTGAACATTTTTTTTTCCCCAAAACCAAAAGGTGGACTTTTGTGTCAAATTTCGCTAGATTTTGGACCTTTTATCAAAATTTTCAGTAAAAAGTGAACCTTTTGCCCCTTTTTTTTTCGAATTTGGGGTAGCCCCCCCCAACCTGCGTACGGGCCTTGATTATATTGGGGAGTTTGGGACCTTTTTTCTCTGTCTTTTGTTTTTGGAATATTGATAAGTACATGATATGAAATTTGCATCACAGAGCTGAAGCAACACGGTGTAAAGTTTGCAATAAAAGCTTAGGAATAGAAAAACTATGTATCGCTCCACATAATCGTGAGTTAACTCCCGTTTCGGAACTATACATGGGGGTGAGTACACCGTGGCGCAACCCAACAACCTATACTTTCTTGGTGCGGAAATCTCAGACAAAGAAAAAGTACACCACACAGTAATCCAAATCCAAAGTAAGTCTTTGAACCCAGTCTTCTTCGCAGAGTCGTTCCGAGGCAATCATGTGAAAGAGGGAAAATTTCCTAAATGACCCAAGTTGTCCGGGTACTGATCAAGAAAAATTGTGTTGAGATTGATTACTCTATTGATTTCTAAAGAAGATTGCTCAATTTTAGTAATCCTATTACCCCTGGTTACTCTCATTTACCAGGCAATGTTTGCAAAACTTACAGGCCGCGTGCTGGACCTTTTCAGGTAAATCTGTTTTCAACCGCTCACCTTGACCACTCCAAGCAGACTACTATTTTCCAACAAAATATATGTTGGCAGGGAACTCGGGGGTCATCGGACCGATACTGATGTTGGCTGATTTTTGCCGAAAGTTTAGAAACATGGAACTTTTTTTTCGAAAGAAAACGCCACATTCCTCTATATTTTCAGTAAGCTAATTCAAGGCCCTTTGTGGCTGAAACAAAGGATGTATTTATTTTGGGACTGTTTGAAAAGATCATGGTCCAGTCGTGTGAAATATAGCATGGTGGATGTATTTTATTCATCTTTTGATTGAATCGAATCGGGATTTCGGGGCACTTACTACTTTTTTTTTTTTTTGCATTTACATATATTAAGTACCTTTCCTGGAGAATGTTCGAAGTCCCCCCTATTCGTAGTCAACTAACTAACTGTACCTACAGTTCAAGGGCACCGCAATCCCACGCTATGCGTTTAGAAGTGTCCTCACTCATTCACCATTATGTTTATATAAACATATGTTTGAATAACAAAAGGCGCGGCAACGTGATAAGGGGAAAAAACTTATGTCCATGCTCTAACAGATATTTCGCTGTAGAGTGCCACGTAATGGAATTCGTTTCCCCAGTAATCGGTCCAAAACAAATCACAAGATTAAAAAAACAAAATCATTGCATAACATGTGTCCTTTGCCCTGTGGTTTGTTTAGAGAACCGATTGCTGGGAAACAAATCCTATTACGGAGACTTTTGGGCACTCTTTACGAATTACGGCCTTGGCTGAAACAGCTGTTTACACAACTTGTCATTTGATTGCTCATGGTTTCAGGGCAGGGTGTTTTGCAGGAATGCGTTGCTGATAGTAACTAACGAGCGATTTGGAGTCATATTAACAACCATCGAAGTAGTAGCTCATCTGAAGAATATCTACGAGGGGGGCGCTAGTCAAATATTTCTCTCTTGTCCGCTTTCCGAAATGGGTCCTATTAGGGCACCGGTGCTTGTATACGCGATTTTAACGGTACTATTGCATATTTTCCAGAATTACCAAGCCCGTTTACAGATAATACAAATCTGTGTATGAAAATTGGGATACTGGGATAGCCAAATCGATTACTGCACATGGCTAACCTAAAGTGTTAACTAAATGACGTAAGAAATTAATAGAATTAAGCCTACCTTGAAAGCCATTGGCATGCATAATACAGGTCCTAAGTACTCCAAATGCATCAAGTCGAGAATTCCCCGGCATGCTTTTTCAACATCATCTGGGTGGTTTTTTGGAAATGGGTACACCAAACTGGCATACAAGCAATACGTTTGCTGACACGAACGCCACAGTACTCACATTGAGGTTACAAATAACTTAAGTTGTTGGTTTATGCAGAAATAGGTTTGGAGCCTGTAGGCTAACACAACAAAGAGACTGTAATAAAATGCTTTTAGGCCTACTCTGGTTACACCGTATGTAACTGCTCCATTAACAACTAAATAACTTTGTAGTCTAACGCCAACAAATAGACCTTTTCTTGTCATTTGGCCTGCCTGCTTAACCTTAGTGATTAACCGGCCAGGCCGATACTTGTTCTTCCTGACCCCGTTTCTGACCGTTAATTTGGGATTTGATCTGATCCAGAAGAAAAAACAGGTTTTTTACAACTAACATGTCAGTTATACGGGATTCCAATGCTGTCTGGACTAGCTCTATTTCGTGAAGGTATTGAATGAGCGACAGAAGTGATACTTAAAAAGACCCAACGCCGAGTTATGTTTGTGCAGTTAGGAAATATCAATGAGTGCAATTGTAACCATACTAATTTCAGTAGTGGTGGTTCCAAAGACCCATTCACAAGTTTAGGGTGGAAGCTGCGTACGGCGGTCGGTAAGTACTTCCCACGTCTAGTCTTGCGTCACAGACTGCGAAAGATTTGAGTCAAACTGGGTACTGAAGGAGAGAGAAACTTATCAGTCCGTCATGAGAATGTGTGTTCACTGACAAAATAAATCTCCAATATCTCGGAAAACGAAGATGGTTCTATGGAGATTTTTTGCCCTCAGGGTCCGTTACTATTGTTTTGTTTTGAAAATATGATCGTAAATTGCGTGAACCTATAGAACCTAGGAGAAAATGAACGTTTTTTTTCGGGTACCTCGGTGCTAGCAGGAACGGAAAAGTGAAACACGCAATCTCTACGGCGAATCCACTGTCCCCACAATGCATTTTCGGTATTTCAAACGCCTGGTTTCAATTACGACAACCTTTTTTAATTTTCAGAAACAGTGATTACGTACTTACCGGACCGCCGCAGAAGCTGCGCACGATACTTGCATGGCTGAGTTTCAGTAAGTCCAATACACTCAAGGGTTTAGTAAATCTGCATAAGATTGTATTGTTGACAATACCGCCATAATCCTATAAACGCTTTAGCATAGAATATTTAGTAGTCACTAATCCGATCACTCGAATGTTGATACAAGACACAGAACAGAGCAATAATTACCTTACTTGTGTAGAATATATCTGCGCGGGTTATCTTTCCTTCTTCTATCTTGGTGCGAATTGCTTCCCCAATTTCCTGTTCGTTGCGGTAAGAATACGCACCATCAATATGCCGGTATCC
Source organism: Ophioderma brevispina (assembly GCA_023653785.1). NCBI lineage: Eukaryota > Metazoa > Echinodermata > Ophiuroidea > Amphilepidida > Ophiodermatidae > Ophioderma > Ophioderma brevispina. The sequence goes on along the minus strand of JAMKCH010078409.1, from coordinate 33,986 downwards.
TGCGTCTATTGCAGCCATGACAGCTTTCTTGACCTCGCCTGGTTTAGACTGATGAGAGATAGATTTACATTAATAATCAATTATTGAATTGCATTAAATTGTGTGCTTGTGTGTGTGTGTGAGTGTGCATGCGCGTGCGTGTATGTGTGTGTGTTTTTTTTTTTTGGTGTGTGTGTGTGCAGACTGGCAAGTGTGTATGTAGCTGGGTATTAGGGGGTGGGATTTGCGCAGATAAGTACTCCATGTTCCATATTGATAGCTCCATATCAGTTACATCTATCTATCTAACGGCCGCAGCCGAGATGCTGTTCACCCCGTAGCGCCAAATGTCCCTGTTTGTCATTAGGTTGGGATGTTTAAGATGGAGCCTGAGGGATGTCTCGAGCACATCACATCATTTAGTTTAAAGGGGCGACGACCCTGTTTTGGCATGGTAACTTCCAAATGTGGGTCTTAGACTACTTGTCATCGCACGATGAAAGTGACCGGCAAATCGGCACGGGTGTGGGCAAAAGAAGATGAAATTGGAGATATCTCCATATATCGATGCTTTGGTCTTGTGCTCACGCCAGGATATGTTTGTACTCGCATACGAAGCTTGGTGTAAGGTGCCATCAGTCTATCCTGTAGCTATTTCTTCATGGTCCAGGTTCAGATCCATATCACAGGATACTCTCTACACGCTATAAAGAATTTCTGACGTTGTTGAAATTGGAAATACCAGATATGCCATAAGGATGTAGTTTATTGCACGCATTAAACGGCTGTCCTTTGTGTGCAGGAAGTCTTTCTGCTGGCGGCAACATAGGACCTAGATACTTGAAGTCCTTGAACTCTTTGAGTTGGCTACATCTGCTCTGCAGATAGGTGATGATCATCTCCTCATGACAGTTCATAATCAGTCTTTTGGCATTTAGATGTAGCCCGACTTTGTTCTGCAGCATTCTCAAGTGATGTTAGTAGATCTTGATGCACAACATATCAGGTCAGCTGTTAGAGCTAGATCATCTGCTAGTCAGGTCTGTGTAGATGCTGACTTTGGTGGTCTAGAACGCTTGGGTTTGATGTGAGTCCCTTGTCGTTCATTGTGTCAAGACTCTGTCTGAGGATGTAATCAACCACGGCTACAAAGAGATCGGAGCAGAGTATATCCTTGGAGGATTCCAGTAGTTGTTAGGAACTCCTTGTGGGCATCCATGGTCTGCACAAAGGCTATGGGGTTAATACATGATGGCAATTGCCTTGTCAGTCTCATCTGGGACACCGTAGTGGGCGAGAATATACAGCATTACATCCCTCTTTACCTGTCAAAAGCCTTGGAAACATCTACAAACACAATTGAAGTTTTCTTTTGGAAATTTCAACTCTTTATGATCTTCTGAGGGCAAGTATCTGAGGTAGTGTTGATCTGCCTTTGACAAAACCGTTCTGGTTCCGTTGAGCAGGGCGATTTATGTGAGGAGTGATTATGTTGAGCAGCATGAAGTTGTAGACTTAGAGGCCAGTGGGGACAGGGTGATTCCTTGTAGTTTTTGGGGTGTTGGAGGTCGCCATTCTTTGGTAGAGGACGGATGATGTCAAGGGCTAGTTGTTCCCAGGTAGGTGTTGTTACAAAAATCTAACAGTTGCTCATGGAAGAGTGGATTCTTCCAGAATACTGCAGAATGTTGTCGGGACCAGGTGTCTTGGTGTTCTCAGTTTCTTTAGGCAGATATGAAGCGCCTTATAGTGAAAGGTCCAGTCGGAGGGAAGGGTGTCGCTATATTGTTGATGAAGAAAGGTTATCAAGGTTAGTGTTATTCTGAAAACTGGCTGCCAAGTACGAACTAAAGTGGTGAAACCACGTGTCAAGGCGCTCTCAGTTGTGTACCTTTGATTATTATTAGGTTGGGGTAACATTCTTATCGGTCAGCTCCTTCAGGGCCTCCCAAGCAGCAGCATGTTTTTTCAAGATTAGGGGTCAAGTGCGTCAGCCTGGACTTAACATGCTCCTCACATTGTAAGCATCATCAAGTGCAGGTTTAGCAGCATCAAGGTTCTGTGGAGCTTCTGGTGGATTTTAGTACGGTGCTTTATTGGCTGCAGACTTCCGTTTTCTTGGCTTTGCTGACTTTGTCGTGTGAGGCAAAAGGAAGTAGTCTTATTCTTTCTTTAGGTAGCATCTCCAATGCCATTCTTTGTTGCTGAAGGTGAGGACATCATATACTGCGCTGGAGTTCTGTCTTCAAGCATCATCAGACAAGAGTGTAAACCGTTATGTACTGCTAGTATAATGCTCACCAAAGATTTGCATCCCCCACTAAACTTCCTCCAGTCAATTGTTGTCATGGGATCTCTAGGAGGGGTTTACTCTGACGATAACTTATTGGCTCCTGCAAGAGACAGTTCTGTGATCAGGACTTAACAGCTTCAAAAGTGCAGTAGGCTCTTGAGTTCGAAGGCTGTTACTCCACTTCTTTCTGACCAGAGTATAGGTCGTTGGGCAAGTTCTCCATTTGGGCGGCGGTGTGTCCACAGCTACTGACGGAGTTTGGCATTTGGTATTAGTGGCAACAGGTTAAATTGTCCATGAAGTCCTCATGTTACATTCCATTTCTGTTAGACTCGTTGTTGCAAGTGAACAGCGCGTCGTCAGGCCCAAGCTTAGCGTTGTAAGCTCCAGTAGTACAGCAGTTATGGGAGGAACTGTATGGTGGCAGTGGAAAGTTCATGGTAAAGTGAGAGACAGTTTTCGGATAGTGTTGCTGGGGGCGGTAACAGCAATGGGACTGTTGTTTTACATACAGTGTGGGAAGCATGCGAATTTTGGACAAAGTGGATGATCATACACGTGGCCTATAAAAAAATGAAAAGAGTGATCCCAGACGACGATATAGTGGGGGCCCACTGATTCCACTGACCTCTCCACATGGATAGCGGGATGCCCCACAGTTCACCTGTTGGTGCAAAATATTCCACACAGAGTCATATTGTTATCCAAAATTCCTTAAACTTTGCCAAGGTGTAGCATGTTTCCCGCAATATTGCCAAGGTCGAAAAGCAACTTCCTGTGTTTCAATCGGCGACTCGGACCGCTATCCATGGTTTTTTGGTATAGAGGTCAGTGGAGAGGGGGGGGGTGGACCAGTCTAGTAAGATCCTGAGAAGACGTAGAGAGAGAGCGACTAGTGTCTATAGATGAGGCGAGATTGATGTCGTCTTGAAGATATAGGGGCACGGCATGTAGAACAATTAAAATTATGGGAGTAACGCCAAACGATGCGGTAGTCAACGTAGGTCAAACGTTGCAGAGAGCGTCGCTTTAGGCAGTGATGCGTTAGACATTCGTTAGGTGGGCGACTGAATTTAAACGTTTATGTGGTATGTTATTTTTGTATTCGGCAACAACTCGTTCTGCACGTCAAGCGTCCCATGTTCGGCAAGAATGCCGTGCCGTTCGGCAATGATGCATGCCGCAGCCGCCCTCTCATCTGAGACGAATTCAGCTCATAAAAATCACATCGGAATCATACGTACATTAATAGAGCGGGGCCAGGACTTGGGTCAACCCTCATCGTTCATGTCTCAACACATCAAGTTGACACCATGGTAGTTAGTGTGGACCCTCCATATCAATTGCAAGGTAGTTAGTGGTGTCAAATTGTGGTGTCAATTTTTCAATAGAGGGCAAAATTAAGTTTACCAGGGGTCAACTTTTAAATTACCCAATCATGTGAATATGATGCACAGATATCCGTCGAGTTCATAAGGATTACAAAAATGTATAGTTTGTCCATCATGACCATTGGTTTTAAAGTTATGGGTAAAAATGGCTGAAAAAGTGCAAAAAAGGTCAATTTCATTGGTACGGGGGTCATATGACGTTGCTCCAATAATGGGTAAAAATGAAACAAATGTTCATCTAGGTAATGTGTCAAAATAAGGAATAGTTGGTACAATCTGCAATGCATAGTTTCATTTATGTGACACAATAGGTCATGGGGCAATATAATCCAATTTTGCATTGACCTTCTTGACCTTTATCTCGGTAATTGTAACATTTAACATAATCAAAACTATCTTTTTTTGGGAGTCCTCTTCCTCAGGCAAATATTTTGCAATCGTTTAAAATATAATCGAGTACTTTTCATGTTGACCCCTGTACAATGAGTTTGACCTTTTTTGCACTTTAGCCATTTTTACCCAATAACTCTAAAACAGATGGTCATAGATGGTACAAACTATACATTTTTGGAATCCTTGTGACTAGACCTACAATGTGGCAAACATTTCAACATGACTGATCAATTTAAAAAGTTACCCCTGGTAAACTTAAAATGGCCCCTACTGAAAAAGTGATACCACAATTTGACACCACTAACTTACCCTTGCATGGATGTAGGGTTTCCATACTAACTAACTAAAAGTGTCAACCTTAGATGAGTCGGGCATGAACGAACTCCCTAATAAGGCCCCTATGATATTCCCCTGCTCCTGCTCTATAACGATTGAATAGCGTACGACTAGCTGACGAGACTTTCAATACCCACAACCCCGCACGGCACCGACGCAACTTCGTTAACGAGTCAGTTTGAAGAATTTGTGCATGCTCAAAACTATCAACGTTGTTTGTTTTTGTGATGAATAAAATTTGATTGATTGACTTACCGTTTATTAACGACACCACCATACGAATAACGAATTTGACGGACCTAAAACATCACTAATTATAAATAAACATCACTGTATCGCGATACGTTGATGTGTGACAGGGGCTTTTTATACTACCATGGACATTGGACAAACGACTTCAACGTCACATGTCCCGCCTACCATTCAAAATAGTTTACACATTGGTTGTATTGATACACTATTTTTTGTACCGAGTTCATTAAAGGTATTATTTAACCCTACCCTAAACCCCCCACCCTTATGACCGTAGTTGCTCGTGATAGAGAAATGCGCATATAGAGAATAAATCATACACGTCATACTGATTTTACATCAGGCAAAAAATGGCGGTTATGGGGTAATGTTCCGGCGCAAAGATCCCAAATCACAAGTTAATGCCGGTTTCAGGAATCATTGGTGTATTGTCTATTGATATAATGCAACACAAGCAAATGAGAAAAAGTGAACATTTTTAATTTTAGAAAAAGAAATTGTGCTGATTGTTGTGTCAAAAATCCAATGTCTCAAACGCAATTTTCACTTTTTTTAAACTTTCTGAATCAAATTTAGATCAAGTAAGCATTTAATAACCTTTACACCACCATTTAGCTTTGTTTGAAGAATGAAATAAAAGTGAACTAATGTAAATGCCTCTCTACCATCGCACCTACCCTGGTTTCATTGTTTTATTAAAAAACGAATGATTCAATGCGAATTTTAACAGATTGTTGTTGAAATTTGACAATAATAATATGAAAGAAAAAAAATTGTGCTAGGCAATGCGTCCTGTACATCACAAACGACATGAAAGAACGGCTCGGCAATTTAAAAAGTATTTTTTTTTGTAAATTATAGCCTAAAATTGTACATTTTACTTAAACTTCAGAGACATGTTTCATGTATTGTTGGAATTGAGACAATGGTGGGTTTCATTGCCAAAGCCAGTCTGCTTATGTATCCACTTCACTAGAAAATAATGCATTTGGCTACATCTGGCCGACGAAGTCCCAACCCAATTTCCTTTTTGAAATCGGGCCGGTTGATCTGGTCTGAATTGACATCCGAACTCTAAAACTGTGCGCGTACAGGGACATGGAAAGTAACCTTATAGAAAAAAACAGCGGGGCGAAAATAAAAACACACCGGGGGGGAGTGAAAGATTCATGTGATGAGGGGATAATAGGGGACAGTATAATAGAAGGGAAAAGGGACGAGGTGGGGTAACCGGTTGGAGTAAGGACGGGGAGCAGAGAGAGGTTTAAGGGCTTAGGACAGGAATCCAGCGGGCGCCGATGATAATTCGGGAAGGATATGTGGAATGAGGAAGAGAAGAACAGCAATAAAGTAAGGAAAGGAGGTGGGGGGAGGGAAATGAACTCATAAATACGCGGTTATTTGTGATTGGCTGGTTGTACCACTGGTAAGAAAAACCCCGAGAAAACCCTGCTTGCTACTTTTTATAAGATTTCTGGTACCCTTTTATCAAGGACTATCAGGCAACGCATATCGGAGGTAGATTTGTTTGGTTAACACTACACTGTTTACTGTGTACTTGTGATTTAAATATTAAAGACTGACTCAGACATTTGCCGATGAGGGAGCACTTTATTTTCAAACAAACTTGCGCTTTTTGCATTAAATAATTTGTTAAAAATTCCGGATCCGCATATACATGTGGATATTAAATAGAAAGGCCGACTCAAAAAAAGAAACATTTCCCGACGAGGGAGCCTTTATTTTCAAACAAATTGCCTTGTTTGCTTTAATAATGTGTATAAAATTCCTGATCCTGAAGATCCGAATTTGTGTTATACACTGTAGATGGCACTGTTATACTGTACATAAATTTTAATGCATGAAACGGAAAATCTGATTCATTCTCTAACGTTTAATTAAGCATTTAAGGTTACTATCTTTATTCTAATGACGCATTTTATTACTAACACCAAAAAATTATATTTCGAAATCTATACTCAGCCTTTAAGTAGCTTGATATGCATTCCTGCAATACACAGGACTTCATGAACACCAGTCACGTTGTAAATACACACCATTGATGAGAATTTGTATGTCAAAAGCTAAGACTATACTCGATTCGCGCTGATATAGGGACAGCCTGTACTTTTTTACGGGTGAGAGCTGTTTGTGAGGGGCGCACAGCAATTAAACTTTGCGGCACTCCTTGTGAATGTAACGTACGTTAAAATGTGAAATACTACCTGTATAAGGCAGGTGCGCTATTCAATTCTGAATATGGTAAAAATGGTTTTTGCGCTGTCCACACATGGGGCCTCATCATTATTTCTATACGTTACCTAAACTAATACGACTAATACAATAGTCAATACCCACTCATATATAGCCCCAACGTAGTTTTTAACGGTTGAAGCACGTTGGATAAAATATTTTTAAATGCAAATTTTGGCCTAAAAACGCAAACACAACTTTATAATTAACGTCGCCGAAATTAAACTTCTTTAGTTTAAAGAATTCGGGGAATTACTTTGTCAGTGTACATTTAGGAACAGTGTAGAAGGACCATACAGTATAAACATACCGTGTATACATACTGCTCAGTAGGCCTACAAATTCTTTCAATATGGCTCCACGAGGATACAGCGAAGATGTGAAGAATATTTTAATTCCTAAACACCGTTTTTACAGTGAAGTGATGTGAATGATTTATAAATCGGTTGTATTAAAACTGTAAAAAGTTCAATTCAGAAAAGTACATTAAACAAAATTAAGTTTTGTACTTGGCCCTTTTCTTTTAAAGTCACTTTCTATTGCTAGGCAGCGAAGCGAATTCTTGGATAGATTAAAATGCTTCTTCCCTATTTCGCCTAATGGATGACCCAAAACTTTACCCCAGCTCCTATATCAGCGCGAATCGAGTAGAGTAAGAGTCGAAATCACTTCTCCTACCCATATAAGTAATACAGGTGTACATTACGTTAAATTTTACTACAAGTAATAATTTAAACAATTATGCCTAAATGACTACTTTACGAAATTAATCTATATCTTACCTGCCATGTTCCTAATCCGAGAATAGGCATCTTCTGTCCTGAAGGCAGTTCAACGACGACATTGCTTTCCGACATATTTCCGTCTTCCAATATTATAACCGCTATAGTACTTTATAGCTGAATGCGCTATTCTGTGTGAGAGCTGTTACATGAGTGGCACAGTAGAATGAGAATGCTGAAGTTTCTCGGTGCTATGTGCACGTAATATTTCCTGTTGGGCCTAATCATGCTAATGAGGCTTATCGATAATCGGAAAATCCGTTTTCCTTTAATTTAACAAAACCCGTCAATCTGGGTAGACGTTTCATATAGAAGTCCCCAGTATGTAAATGTGGTATTGCTATTGATTCCGTCAAGCGCCACTGCACAACATCATACAGTGCTTGACAGAATCAATTGTAATTCCTCATTTGCATACTTGGGACTCAGTGGCGTAACCGGAGGGAAAAAAAAAAAAAAAAAAAAAAAAAAAAAAAAAAAAAAAAAAAAAAAAAAAAAAAAAAAAAAAAAAAAAAAAAAAAAAAAAAAAAAAAAAAAAAAAAAAAAAAAAAAAAAAAAAAATATGTGCCCGCCCCCCCCCTGAAAAAAAGCTGGTTACGCCACAATTGGGACTTCTATATGAAAGGTTTACCTAAATCTGTAGAAGATTTGTACTTGCTCAGACTCGCTCACGTCCACGTTAGTTCCACAGCTGCCAGCAAACTCCCGCTGTGCATGGATAACACCAACATCAGGTCACGCACTGCTGCCATTTCAAAATACGGACATTTACTTCGCATTTCCCAAGAAAAATCGATGACCGTGTAGAAATTATTTTGTCTAAAATGGTCCCTTTTATACCACCCGAAACCGTTCAACATAAAAACTTCTAACCGGTCACATATTTTTGTTTTAAAACCTTATAATTAAACACGAATATCAAATTTCCACAGACGTCTACTAAAGTCTGTTGAAGAGACTCTTATTTGAACAATGATACTCATAACAATAGCTCAGTGGGATGTTGTCGGCTGCTGGGCGTTAGTTCCGTCAAAACTTTCAAGTCACTTCCCAAGACATTCCTTTTTAGTTGAAGATTGTTTTTTCTAGGGCTGAAAGGTACAAACTTGTACTTGGGTTAGTCATCATATTTGGGGCGAATCACGGAAGGAGAGTGCAGAGGTTCTAGTAATTTTATTATAAGGAAGTGTTTAATCAATACTTTCGTTTGATTACGCATTTACTCAGTAAGAAGTTTACAACGAACCAACATCAATTACATGTAGTTAGGCAATACACTACTTCCATGGACGGGGACTTTAAATAAGCAAGACACATTTACCAGTTTGAACGAATCAAGCCCAAATTCCATGCAGTTAGAACGACCACGCAGTTAACCTTGTTAAATACGCAATAGAACAAAGCAAATACACCAATTCCCTTGCATTCAAAGCATATACCAATTCCATCAGTTACCTTTATACTATGCAGTTGGAACTAAGTAATACACAACTTACATCTGCACGTGAACTATCATTCTATAAGACGGGCTGTTTCCATAAGTGAGCACCTTTTTCTGACTACTTCTGACAACCCTTGAACTTCGCACTCTTACGGAATAAACCACCTAAACCGTGTGGTTTATTCCGTTTACGGCCCGTTAAGGTTTCCTATTCATAGGTGTCAGAAAAGTATGTCAAGAAAAGGGTGTCACCTTAATGGAAACCCCCTATAAACTATCATAATTCTGGTTTCACTCTAATTACACTATCAAACTATAGACTATCATTCTATCAGAATCAGATTTATCATTTTATCAATATATCAGACATTCATGTCTGGTTTACCAATGATTGCTAAAGACTATGGATCAGACTATCGAAATATTACATTCTTTGATAGATTATTACCTATCAAACTATCAGACTGAGCGATATATTGATAGGAATGATAATTTTTTGCACATAAGACTACCAGTCTATATCTTGATAGATCAGTACCTATCACATATCAGATGATTATCATTCTCTCGAATGATAGATATATGGTCTCTCCACACACACCGTGATAGATGATTATGACATCAAAATCTCCCGATCATATAGACGAGCAAGTAGAACTCTGCAAAATATATTACTATATGATAGTTTTAACAGATAATGCCAAAAGACCCATTTGTTATATCAAAATAGCAGATAAGACTATTAACATTAATGCCCAAGCTCAAAAACTTCCGTTAGTGCCCATGGAGGGGGGGAGGGGTTCCTAGGGACCCACACAGATAACCACTTTCCCGTGGGAGGTTGATCATGACACTAACCAATAAATGTGGGTCAAGTAAGAACCACATACCCACATAAAATGAAAATCCGCCCTATGCCTATGGCCAATTGAAATTGTCACTCTTCGAAAAGATTGGTTCGCACATTTCCCATCCTCAACACTCCAATATAAGGTTTTGAACCACTACTTCATTATATCTACTCTAAATACTCATTGCAAAATATCATTCAAAATATAGCCAAATTTTATACCATCTTGTGTTTTTCTCAGAACTTTCAAATGCCTATTTCCCATAGACTTCCACAGTTAAGATCACGGCATGACAAATAAAATTTGTGCTATCAGCATATAAACGGTTTATTTGATTTAAGTATTAATAATTATTAATTATTACCTCCCTAAGGTATATATCTAAGGCAATAAATCCCAAGATTTTAATTACTTGATATTTTTTTACTATACAATAATCTTGATTTTTCACTTCCGTTAGTACCCAAGGGGGGGGGGGGTGGTTTCCTAGGAACCCACCTAATATTCTAATGAAAGCCCCGTGGCGATTAATTTTTTTTGAATCGGAGAAGCGTATTCATAAATCAGACCAATTATCAAAAAACTCCTTGAAAATTTGAATTGCCGTAACCGAGAAATCGCAAAAAAAAAAGCAAATGCTGGTACTATGGACCCCCCCCGCCACCCCCCTTGGGCAACTTAAAGTGTTAATACTATATCACGGAAGATTCTATCAAATGATATATAGAATGATGAGATGATGGTTTTGATAATATTTTGAGAAAAAATATCAACAGATTAGATACGATATCAAGGGCACACTCTGTACTATACACTAATATGAGTATTTGAGTATTTAACGCGCAATATAACCACGCATATGGCAAGCCAAAGGCCATAACGTATTGCTGCAACGGTTGCGAGAAAGTACAACTCGTTTTGCGACATTTTCGTCAACGCGTTGCGACGGTGTTGGCCAATCACAATCATGATTTTCTGTGACGATATTCAAAAATCTACCCACATGTGTTCGTTGCTAGTACTTTGCACGCGTTGCAAACCTTCACAACGCGTTGCGAGCTTCACAACCGTTGCAAGCTTCACAATGCGGAATTGCTAAGGTCCACAAACCATAAGGGCATAACGTATTGTCGGACGCGTTGTGAGAAAAGTCACAACGCGTTGTTGCGACATTTCGGCAACGCGTTTGCGACATTTGGCAACTGCGTGCGACATTCAGCAACGCGTTGCGACATTTTTCGGCAACGCGTTGCGGTTGGTCGGCCATCAAAATCATGAATTTCTTTCTGTGACGTATTTCAAAAATCTAAATCTCACAACGCGTTGCGACCCTTCACACGCGTTGCAAGCCTTCGAAACGCGTTGCGGCAATACGTAATGACTCCTATTGCTTCACAACGCGTTCTGAAGTTTACAACGTGTTGTGAAGCTCGCACCGTTGTGAAAGGCCTTTGCCTTGCACCGCGTTGTGAAGCCATCAAAGGGTCATAACGTATTGCCGCAACGCGTTTTGGATCGATTTTTTGAATCGGCACAGACATGCATGTATTTTGATTGGCCGACGGGCCCGCACGCGTTGCCAAATGTCGCAACGCGTTCTACTGTTCTCACACGCGTTGCGGCAATACGTAATGGAACCCTTATAGCTTGTGAACCTTCGCAAAACGTTGTGAAGGCTCACAACGCGGTGTGAAGGTCGCAACGCGTTTGTGGAAGGCTTTCAACTCGTTGTGAGTTCCACAACGCGTTGCTAGATACTTTGCAACGCGTTTGTGGGTCTAATTTTTTGAAATACGTCACAAGAAATTCTCATTCTATTGGCGACGCCGCAACGCTTTGCTACTTTCTTGCAACCCGGTTGCTACTGTTCTTGCCCGCGTTGCCTGAAATGTCGCAACGCTTAGTTGCAATACGGTTTTATGGCCCTTTATGCTTGCATAACACGCAAAACGTGCTGCAGCCACAATAGGCGCTCAGCCCATCAGATAAAAAACACACCATAAGAAATTTAAGGCAAGAATCTCGATTCAGATGCAGGAGGAAACTGGTGTACCCGGGGAAAACACACGAGAACAAGTATGGATTGAAAAACCAAATTCACATAAAGCAGCCCCGAACTAGCTCTACCGGAATCGAACCGAGATCTAAGAAACGTTCCCTTGAACCGACTCCAGTGGAAGACCACACAATCGAAGTAGGCTATCTCAATCTCAACCCATAAAAGCACCAAATGTCGCCTTTTATTTTGCAAACGCTGCACCATTTTGCGGCACCATCGTACACATTTGACAAGCACAAGTGGATAAACCTACCCATACTCCATACTTATATAGTTTCAGACACAACCGATTTTTCACTGCTAGAATAATCCTCAATAGCAACCTAAAATTGCAAAGTAGGTGTAATATTTGTACTTTATAATGGTGATATTCCTGACTCACTCATGGTTATAAACAGAGGAAAGCAGTAGAATATTATAAAAAAAAACTCACTTGCCATGTACAGCTTTAGACTTGGCACCTATTGCTCATCCCAATATTAAATACGTCCAGCACTGCTTTAATGTTTATTAGACATAACAGCTTTGTGCAGATGTACTGTGTCGTCAAAAGTTATGATAAACACCCGATCTTCTTTCGAAACAAGGTGATGAAATTGGCCGTTACAAAAACAATGTTGAGCCTGAATTGTCCCTCGAGGTTAGAGAATAATTCATCAATAAATCCAATCATCAATATTCATTAGCCAACCTAGCTAATCGAGAGGTTGGTCTCTTGTGTGTGGTGTGTGGGGGGGTGTGTGTGGGTGTGTCGTAAGTATTCACATAAATTTTACCGATGTAACTAAATAAAACTCGGTAGCTCGAAAGCTGTGTGATAACCCCCATCTTCTTTTTAGAATCCAGGAGGTTTTAGGAGGGTATCCCGCATTCATGTTTTGTGAAATTTAATGGAAATTGAATTCTATTCTGTGGCCAATGATTGTAATATACAATATTGGTATGACCATGACGTTTTTAAGTCAACTATAGTACGTATTTGTGACCCATCACATCAAAGCTGCCAGTTGTCGATCACGGGTTCAAGTTGAAATTTTGTGTTTGCCAAAAAGCCCAATTATTATCAGCTTTAAAATGATACCTCTCATGTGTAAGTTGGGTGTAGCATTACAATTTTATGAGGAAAAATGGGGTTAAATTTCTTTTTCTTTGTTTTTTCATGCATAATTTAAATTATATTGAAATGCAAATTCCCGACAACTAGTAGGTTTTGATGTGATGAGTGACATTTATTTATTTATTCGTTCTTATTTACAATACCTGGGGAGACCATTCAATGCACAGCATTGCTCTCCCATGGTACCCAGGTGGCCATAGGCCATACATAAAAGACGAAACATCTTAAATACTTACATAAACACATAAAAATATAAATTATCATACAAGCATAAAAAAGACGATTCCCACCTTCATACCCACCCACCTACCCACCCATACCACAATTAAAAGAAAGGATAAAAAGAATTTCGTATGACCATGAAGTTATAGTCAATTATAGTAACTTCATGGTATGATCTTCTCAATTAAGCTTAACACTTACGTGGACAAAGTCTTCCTACTCCCGTTGGTGGGCAAGGGGAAGATATCCATAGATCCCCACTACGGAAACCACTTTCCCGAAGGATTTTTGCACGAAATTTATACCTTATATGCAGGGTCATAAGACAATAACAATTAAGCAATTAAATTAGAAATCTACAAAGAAACCTAAAAAATAGAGGCAAAACATTATTTTCAAATTCTGAAAAAAGGGAACACAAATAAACCAGCCTCGTTTCCACAAAATATATTATGTGGAATGAAAAAGTTGTTAATATGTGTTCTAAACGGTCCATTCTACCTATATTGAACAAAATTTTCATTTTATAATATGTCATATTTTTGGTGAGTGGCATTGTCTGCCGTGTAACTTTCCCATTGGTTTGTACAGTGGCGTGATGGAGATTTGGCAAAAGTGATCGCTTTCAGCATAGAAAGGGTTAACTGAATTTTCTATTGTTATTAATTATTTAATTATATGAATATGTAAATACTTAAACAGGAAAAATATTCATAATTACTTGTTTGAATTAATTACTATTTGTTTATTGATACTCCCATTGGGGGACAAGGGGTTCCTAGGGACCCTCACTAATTATCTATATAATTAACGGGGTGATGAATTTTAATATATTTTTCATGGAAAGATCCGTTATCCAAAAAGTTAGAACAAATACACAAATTGAGTGAAATATATGTAGGCCACTTAAGGGGATGTATTTGGCTTCAAAGTGGAAACTTCAAATTTTGAGGCATTTCTGTTTTGGTTTTTTAATTCATTCCATATTTTGTGCATATATTTACCTTTTCATAGTTTGGAACCAATCCCACATTAAATCAAACATATGGCTGGTTTGAATATGACAGTTACGCAAAATTTTTTTTTTTTTTCTGTCTACACGAATGTGGTTGGGTGTGTCCGTCTTCTCCCTCTGGGCTTGATTGTATGTTTTAATGTGTACTACTTAGAGGCTGTCTCCATTTCAATAGATTGGTTTATATTTTAAATAGTTCCAAATTGTAGTACACCAGTGGTAGAATTCTTATTGGTAGAAATACTTATTGTATTGTTTTTTACGTGTCATACTTTAGAGGGCTGTCTCCATTTCAATAGGATTGGTTGAAATATTTTCAATAGTTCACATTATATGTACAACACCATGGTAGAATATCTTATTGTATATAGCTTCTTGTATTGTTTTTATGTGTAATACTTAGAGGCTATCTCCATTTCAATAGGATTGGTTTAATATTTTCAATATTTCAAAAATTATATGTACACCATGTAGAATATCTTTATTGTAGAATAGCTTATTGTATTTTTTTTTAATGTGTACTCCTTGAGGCTGTCTCATTTCAATGGGTTGGTTTAATATTTTCAATAGTTCAAAATTGTATGTACACCAGTGGTAGAATACTTTTGTAGAAATAGCTTAGTGATTGTTTTTAATATGTTATTTTTTTTATTTTTTTTATGTTGTTTTGTTATTTTATTAATTTCAAATAGTTCAAAATAGTACACCAGTGGTAGAATATCTCAGGGAAGTGTGATGTTTGCAATGCATGTTTTAACCAAGTTCAGGACTCTTTCAAGTATCAATTTCACAACACAAAATGACTTTTGAAGAAGAGGAAGTTATTCTAAAATGTTCCTTAGAATATGTACATTATGTATCAAAAGGATTTAGGCACCATGGCTTGCTAGTTTTTTAAACTGAAAATACTTTGAAACGCTAAATCCAACAATACATTCGCTAATCCTTCATGCGTTATTAACTCTTAAGTAGTCATGCAATTTAAAGGTATGCATGACTACATGTTAAGCTTTAAAGACACTATCAGTGATTCACCCAAAAGAGTCAAAATATTTGAAATTTGCATAATAGCTTTAAAGTGAAGGACAAGTCTGTAGAATTCTCATAAGTTATTTTTTCCAAATAAAAAATGATAAAGAAGGAAGAAAACAGCAAAATCCACCGACCGATATAAATGGTCATTCAATTACGTGTTGTAGGAAGTGTCAGTACGGACATTAATGATTAAAATATCCGATTTTGGCCTTATTAGGTTGCTTTCGGTCTAATCAGTTGTAGGGTATGCTTGGATCTGAGATGAATATACCATTCATCTCAGGTTTGGATACCTATTCCTGTTACAGACATGCAAAAAATCAGATTTTTAATATTTTTTTTCGATTTTCTGACTGAGCATGTCATTGATAGTTGGTATCATGTATTGGGTTCGTATTTTTGTCATATTCGTAAGCGTTTAAATGGTATCAGTTTTATGCGACTAAAATATTAGGCATTATAGAATTTTAAAAAAAATTGTTTTTGTTTATTGTTCTTTTTTTTGGGCTAAGGTCGTTCGAGAGGGAGCGCGAATCGCAAGAGAAGTTTGCTTGAAACCACTTCAACCAGTTTGGTGCCTATAGCTGACATTACCCAGAAGTTTATTTTTCCGTGGATTAATACAGTTGTAAGGTCTGTAGCACTTGAATTTCAGCTCAAGATGATTTTTCTTTTCGCAAACATTTGAGTATTTAAGAGGTTCCGAAAATGTCTTTTCAAAACTCTTATTAGACATGCACTGTGCATGCAATCTGAAGAATTGGTAAAATCAACTGACAATTTTATAGGAAAAGTAATATTTTAATCAAGCTGACAATTTAAAACAAATACGAATGCTTGTTCAAAGTACTAGCATTACACTTGCATTTGTCCATAACTAAGTCCATCTAGAAAAATACATACCACTACATGGAATGTGACAAACCCCACATATTTTTTTGCGGCAGTTTTCATAGAGCTGATACGTTCATAGTCATAACAAGTTTGTCAGTTTTATTGTTAGCTATTCAGGCATGATGATGTATCCTTGGTTTAAGGCCTGAATGAAAAGGAAATCCATCAGGCCTATATGGAATAAAGCCTACAAATCTCATTCAACACTATTCGTAATCTTGCGGCTTCTTATCTTACTTTTAGCGTTGAATGATTTCGGTTGTTCTTCCAGTCTCTTTTTTTATTTCGTGTTTATGATTACGTTGTTTTTGAAGTTGGTCTTAACGGTTGCCGATATACGCCATTTTTTCAACACCGACCTACCTACCAACTCTATTCATGTTTATATTTATTTATTTGAACATGCACTTTTTGTAAGAGTTGCATACGTGTTGACACGCCTATCCGGTGGGCGTTTGGAGCTGGATTCTCTTGTTCGGGTACGTAGTGCACATTTCCCAGTCTGCGTGCAGCTTCAGTGATCCAGACAAGACATCTTCCATTAATTCGCTTTTCATTTGTGGAGTGGGTCTTCTCTGGTGCCAAGATTTGGTTGAGAGTCATTCCATTCGGGCTACTTTTGCTCTAGTCTGGTAAGTGAGTAGTTCAAAAAAGAGATGGTGGTTGTTAAATATTCTTAAAGAAAAAAGTCGAAACATTTTAAAGTATAGGTTTGTTTTATAAAGGTCGTAAAAACTTATATACCTTTCTTTGCTTTGTTCCAATTGTCTTTATTTATGGACACCAGACAACTTGACGGTTTTTTTTATTTCCCGTTAAAACCTTTCCCATTTCCCCCAACCATGTTGTTGTGTCAAAGAAAGATTGTAGACTACAACATCATGCATTTGAAAAGAACTGCTTTAAAATTTCTGAAAATGCGCGTTACAATACGAATGTAATGTAATTCTTTAATTGATATGGTTATACTGGTATGTTTTCTCAAATGAAATGGCATTTGGAGTTTGAGGCAATTTAGTCCACGCTCATCAATAAATAACTCGGCATGTTTTCCGAATTAAGTATTCGAAATATATATTTTGTTGCCTAGGTCTTGCTCTTTTATTTAACACCTCGCTTGTAAAAAAGGCGTGCAAAAATGGCTCTGATAAAACGTTCGAAAGACGTAAAACCCATAACCAAAAGTTTTTGGGGTTTTCAAAGTGTGGGTTTTCAATGGTCACGTGCGGTACAACGCAAGAATCCGTGTGTTGTTTTTGCACTAAGAGGGTTTCCGACTGATTGAGCGAGCAAGCATACTTGCAATATTGATTATGGTCCGCGTGCTTGCGTCGCAGTCAGTACACATGCAACGGTCATTGGAAAACCCACAAGAGCAACTTTTGGTTTATGTGTTTTGCTCTTTCGGGCGTTCTATCTCAGCCATTTTGTACGCTTTTTTACAAGTGAGGTCACCGTGTTAAATGAAAGAGCAAGACCTGGGCCAACCAAAATGTACATTTTGAAAACTTTAAAAATTATCTGACCGTGGCACAATACTGATCGGGGATTTTGTGTCAATTTTGATAAAATTTTGATAAAAAGTACTGCCTTTATTTAATACGCGGATTTTGGGTATCCTACCGGAAATCATTTTGTACCGAAATTCCTATCCCTCAATGCACCAACGATGTTTCTGACGAGTAGAAATGCATGCACGCTCGCGGTTTAGTGCGTCTCCTTTAAACTACGCGCACATTTTGTGGCGCAAAAATTACAAGGCAATCAAAGAGTATTAGTTACTGGTAAATTTATGTACAGCAAACCGGTTTTCGCACCAGTTATGGACAGAAAAAATGACCAGTGGCGTAGCCCGGTGGGGAAGGGGGCGGGGAGGGGCCGCGGCCCCCCCCCCCCCAATAATTGATTTCGCGGTTGAGATGAGCCGGCGGTTCACTTGAAAAAATTCGGGTCATGGCAACTTGCAGGCCGGATTGTCGGCAATAAAGTATAGGTTTTACGTTTCAATGGAAGCGTTCAATGGACAAGTAAATTTTACAAAATCGTACATACAAAATTAGCCCTCAGAAGAATTTAAAGCATATAAAACCCAAAATTTTAATGGGGCTTCGCCCCCTCGACACCCACCGGGGGCTTCGCCCATGGACCCCAACAGGGGCCGTAAGGCGGGACCCTGGACCATACCATTTTCTGGGTTTGAGTGCGACATGCCCCCCCAAAGATGAAAATTCCTAGCTACGCCACTGAAAATGACCGTATGACACAAAAACACCATAGATGCGCTATTTATTTATCTAAACGAATCGTTGTGCTTGTAGGATAGGAATTTCGGCAAAAAATGATTTCCCGGTAGGAAAACAGGATCCACGTATTCTCCCTCTATCTAGCTTCTACATATATTCCATCTCTTTTACGTCATCCCGTGGGTCTATAATTCCAGAGATACAATCAAACTAAGTGAAAGTGTATAAAGAATTTAGACACTTTTACCTGGATGTGTCTAATCTTGGGTAAGTAGCAACATTTGAATTGGTGACTAACTTTTCAAAAACGTGTGAACCGATCAGTTTAAGCGTGACCAATTGAACATCGCTGCAAGATTGGCTGGTCCTCAGTCTACTAAAAACCAGCAAAGACATTATTCACCAATGAAGGCGTATGATTTATGGTGACAACTTTCATGCAGACCAGGACGTCATGTAGAAAACCATGTCCGTTGTGTTCTCCGCAATTTCCCAATAGCCGTTTACCAAACAATAATACAATAAATGAAACTTTGACAAAACCAGCGAACATAGGGTAGGGTAAGAAAAAGTTTGTTCGGCACCGGTTACTTGCATTTCACATCGGTGAATATTCTGCTAATATGCGGTTAAATTTATTGAATAGAAATGGTTTACGCGGCAAGTTACGGGTTTGGTTTTGACACAAAAATGTTGGGTCGCAGTTTGTCAAACAAATTTGTTCCCATTAATTGTGTTCCCCTTCGTTTCCCTTTCGAATAAATAATGAAATATAGGGTCAAAGTGTTAATTGAACAACAGTAGAACCTCTAACTGTATTTATTCGTGAACAGAGGACCGGTAAATTTGTGTTTCACATCAGGAAAAATAGCTAATCTAAATCGGGGTGGTAGTATAACACCTGAAACTGTTTTGCAGATGCATGGATATAATTAATAACAATTGGCTCTACAGTTCCAGATGAAAAAGTAATCTGAAAGTGTTTTGGTCCTTATGCATACCGAGCTGAATATCAATAGACCTGTTTGCTGGAGCCCAATGACTCATGAGTACATCCCTTGCGTCCATGATATTCAGGCGCCGTACTCAAGCTCCCCCAGGTTTTGGCAATTGGACCTGGGTGGAATTACACTTTGCCGTCGTTAGTCAGATTGACTTTACGCGCCCTAAAATCGAAGCGAAGTAATCTATCGCAAAACTGGGCGACGTATTTGATCTTGAATGTTTCAAACAGCACATCAGTAAATCTGCCTCTTGTCATGCACTGCTGACAATTGCTTCTGATAGTGTGATCAGTACAATACATTTTACATGCTCAGACCAGCATGCCCCTATAAGAACAAAGGTAGTCACTGTCAGGCCAAGAGTCCCCTGGTACGAGCTTCATGAAGCAAAAAATCACGCAAAAGAAGACTGGAACGTAAAATGATTAAATCGGGGTGGAAATTGATGGCAAATATACAAAAAAAAGAATGCTTAAGCATATAATCTAGGCTTGAGAGGCAAACGTGTTAATTACCATCGTAGGGAGATTGCTAAACTCAGATGATTAAAAACCTGTTTCGTTATTGTAAATAAATTATGTCTGTAAATCATCTCGTTTTCTCCCAGACCATATTCCTCAAAAGAATTGGCCAATCAATTTGGCATATACTTTCAGATAAAATCAAAATGGTATGTGAGAAACTCAACAACATAAGTTCTCCCCCTCTGTCTATCACTTTAACTGATCAGTGTTAAAAGCAGTTTTACAGAGTTTCAAGCAGGTTTCTGAGGAACATAGGTTTGCAAAGTATCAATGAGAGTGCATCCAAGTCTTGCCAGCTTGATCCATTTGCAACATCGCTGTGTTTAAAAAAATTGTCTCAGTGTACTACTCCCACATATCACCCAAATGATAAACTGGCGCTTCCTTCTGGTACTGTGCCTACTGCCTTCAAAAACCAATTCCACATTACGCCATTATTGAAAAAACAGAATCTGAATCCAAATGAGTTAAAAAATACAGACCGTAGCCAATTTACTTTCATTTTTAAATTCTTGAAAGGATGTGACTTCGCAGATTAAAGAGTACATGCAAGGCATTAATTTTTCTCTGTTAGCCAAATGCCTACAGGCAATTCCATTCTACTGAATCTGCGTTGCTGTGTGTCACAAATGATTTTACTCGCGCCTTGTTGACAAAGGTATATGAAGCTGTGCTTGTTTTATCGAACTACTCCTCTGCCTTTGATACTATAAATCACACTATGTTATTGAAGATTCCAAAGGAGGTATGGGGAGGTGGACTGTATTAACAAGGTTGTTTGTATCTCATATCTCGATAGTCGCAACCAAGCCATTGTATTGGTGATTCCCATTCTCGGACCTTTTCCGCTTCCTGAGGGTTGTTGCCCCAAGTTCTGTTAAAGGACCCATGGATTTTATAATGTATAGCGCTCCACTGAGCGATGTCATCATGCCTCATCATGATATCATCTGTCATTTTGATGCTGACAATCAACTTTATCTGACTTCGTTGATACAACTCACCATTCTCAAGCTGTCAACATGCTAGAAATCCTGTATTGCTGATGTCGCTCCTGGGCAATTCACAATAAACTCATGTTCATGACTCAAAAACTGAAATTCATTCTTTTCATTCAAAAATTCAGAAATTGCCCATGTTGTTTACCACCATTGCATTGGAGGCGCGACATAATGCTCAAAAAATTCATCTAAGGACTAGGCGTTTGCTGATGACACCTTGCAGCTAAAAGACCATGTTCGCAATATATGTCGGAAAGCTTCTTTGGTATAAGATCGGCAGCCTTAGAAATATTGGATAGCAATCCACTGAGCGCCTCATTCATGCTTTTGTTTCATCTCATTAGACTGCCCAAAACTCTCTTTTGTATGGTTTACCACAAATCTCCTGTCTTCACTTCAGAGAATTCAAAAATTCTGCGGATCGTCTTATCCACGTGGTACAAGCGTCATGAACATATCTCTCCAATCCTTCATGATCTCCATTGGTTAACTATTTAGGACAGAATTCCTCAAAATCCTACTGCTCACTTACAAAGCTATTCATGGTTATGCACCTGCCTACATCAGCTAACTCATAATCACTATCCACTAACCGCTCGCTTCGCTCAGGCCAACAGCTTACTTTAAAACCGGACCACTTTGTCAAGAACTACTTCGTTACTTCTTAATGGCAACGGCTTTTGCAGTGGCTAACCCAACTCTGGAACAATAATCCCTACACCATCCGTTTTCTGCTGCTGCTTCAAATGGTCAATTCAACAATGCTCAAACCCTTCTTGTTCAAGTGACTATTTTTCCGCATTGCTCTTTTGTTGTTTATGTTGTATTGTATGTAGGCTTGTTGGTTATTTATCTTCAGCGCTTAAGAAACCTTGTATTTTGGCGCTATATAAATCGTTGTGTTATTTTATATAAATGTTGTTTTATTATACACAACCATCATTGAGTCACCTAAGTTCTCCTTGGTGTATAGACTTGGATGAAAAATCAATCAAGCCTATAAGGAAACTAAAGCATAAACCCATTATAAATTGAGAATGCTACGGGCGTATCATGCATTGTCCACATATTGATTTTATTGTCTAGGTCCATTTGCACACTACGTGAAGAGATTCATACCTCACATTGCGTGGCAAAAAATTATATGTCTTTTAATTCAGTTTCTAGAAAATGTGCACATACTGGACATGAGAACACCGTAGCAACTAATTCCTATAATTTAAAAAATATATTTCGATGAAATCTGTACTTCCCTGTGGTGTGCCACCTGGTCCTTATCCGAGCATCTTTTTCTCTTTGGTCCTCAAAAGCCTAAGTGCAATTAGTCAGTAGCAGCAAAAGTTGAAGCAGTGGAAAATTTTCCCACACCACAAAGCAAAAGAGATCTCGTGAGATTCTTAGGTATGGTTTGGCAGGGTGAAGTGAGTATTGTGGTTCTGAGGGGGACAAACCCTGGCCAGGGGGAATATTCCAACTATTGGTATATCCCTACACGTTCCCTTAACTGCAATTTATATGCACTTTGTAAAATCACGGAGTGGACCCTGCCTTGTTTTACGGGGGAATTGCCCCTGGATTTAACAAGACAAATAACGCCCGCCCCTTTTTGCAGTAATCGTCAGATTTCCTCTATGGACTTTTAGGATAGTAGGCCCGACACCACGGCTGACTTTTCCTGATTTTAACGCCTATCAATTATTTTTTCAGGATGACCCTGTCCATTGTCATCGCCACTGTGGTTGGGTATTACAGAACATATCTTAGAAATTGCATGTGCATTGCCCAATCGTGTGAGAAAAAGTGAAAAGTTTGTTTGACAGAATCAATGCCAATAAGCATTTTAGAAAATCAAGACTATTTATCTCCAGTTTTGATTGCGCCAGACTTTCAGAAACATTCAAATGGGTAATTTTCATGTTAGTGACGTAGGTAGTGATGGAGTTGTCATGTGGGCAGAATGAAAGTTTGTAACCACCCTGTATGTTATTAGTTTGACAAACCTCGGGAAAACTATTGTGTAGAATTTCTATTGTCATTAACACTTAAGTGACCAAGGGGTTTTCACTCCCGTTGGTGCCAATGGGGGGGGGGGGCATCCCCAAGGAAACCACTTTCCCGAGGAATTTTTCCACGAAATTATACCACATGTGAAGGGTCATAAGGTAACCCTAAATCAGCAATAAAAAATGAATTTGTTATTTTGGTTTGCAATTAGGGTCAAAATTTTTCAAAACACGCGAAAATTGGGCAAAAAGACGGATAATTCAAATGAGCCTTGCGCTTACATCAAACATTTGAAAACTTATTTTATGTTGATATCTACTCTATAAACCCAAATTCATATATTTTTAACACAAACCGGCAGTTTAGGGAATCTGTATTTTTTTCCGGGTGTTGCAGCAAATACACGTCATTTTCCCATAGAGTTTGTACAGTAACGGTTTGACAACCTCTACAATAAAGTGTTTTGTTTTTTCAGCCCATAAAGGGGTAATTATTTTTAATGTTACTAATAATTGTTTACTTACATGTTATGTGTGAACTTATATCAGCAAAAAAAAATCGCTTGGTTATTGATTTTTGAAAATATTCTCAATGACTTCCGTTAGTGCCCAAGGGGGGGGGGGTTCCATGGTACCCCCACTAATTAACTCATTAACGGCTTGGCTGATTTTTTTAATTATTTTGATATGAAAAGAAGCGCATTTAAAAGTCTGACAATTACAAAAAATTTCGGCGCAAAACCCCACGCGTAATAGGATATGGGCCATTCCCTTCTGCTCTGTTTCTGCTTCGATGCCCAGTCACGGGAGGAGAGCAAACTAAGCGTAAATTCATAATAAATTATTAAAATCATATAACTATCTGTTGCCCCAAATAAAACTTGCACATTTTCATGAAAATTAATAAAATGTCACGTCACATTGAATTTCCCCAATATCAGTGACCAATAGATACGCTAGACGCTAGAGCTAAAGATATTCAATTATCGGCCCGGTGTGCGGTGTACTAAAACACTTCAGATTTCTTTTCATCTGGGAGTGCAGAACCATTGTTATAATTGTCTCGCGGTTGAAAAGACTCAGGTGTAAGCGCAAAATACTTATCCTCATTCGCAAATAAATAAATCTTGAGCTTCTATAGTGCGTGTTCAATTAACTTTGTCCATATTTTTCATCATTTATTCGAAAAGAAAGAAAGACAAACAAACATCATGCCAGAATGTTGCTGGGCAAGCTTTGATCTAACAACTTGTGCAGAATTAAAATCCGTAACTTATTGCTTAACTTCATTTGTGTTCAATTTACCGCGCTTTCAGAAGAAAACTTAAGATCAACGACCTATATCATAATGTAAACTGGTTAGTTATTGTGAAAGAGGACGGGTATTTTTTACTCAACCCGAATCGTGGAGGTGATAACACCTGGCTATAACAATGGCTCCGCATACCGGGCCCATTGTAATATCTTTAGTTAATGGTTTGCTGAAGTCTATACGTATCCATTGGACACTGATATTATGAAAGAGAAATTGATGTGACATTTTATTCATTTTTAAGAAAATGTGCAAGTTTTATTGGGGCAACAGACGGTTATGTCATGTTAATAATTTATCAATAATTTTACACCGGGTTTTGTCTTCTCCCTTTGAATGGACTACGGAATTTGTTATGAAGCTTGTTATTTGGTCTACGCCCCATAGTCTATAAAGCGGCCAGCACGAAAACAAATTTTGGGTGTCCATAGGACCCCTCCCCCCCCCTTGGTCACTTATTAAGTGTTAAAGAATTTTGAACGTGAATTTCTGTTACCTGTCCCATCTGACACGCTTTTTTTTCTGACACACTTATAAATTCGGAAACCTTAACGAAAATAAATTTGCGCTTTATTCCGTGAAAAGGTTTCCGAATTCATAAGTGTGTCCGAAAAAGTGGGTCAGGTTACGGAAACTCCCATTTTGAACTGTACTTGAGTACAACAGTACACCAAATTCTTCCACACACAGTTCAAAATCCGTTAAAATTCATTCGCAAGATGGACTAAAATTTCGCAGTTCTTGACTTTCGCTTTTAGGAGGAGGTTGGCTCTCCCAGGACATTATTTGAGTGTCTCTGGCGATATTGGTGGTGATTCGCAGTGGTATTTCACACATGCGAGACAGAGCCCGTGATGGAGGTCATGTGGAGGACTGAGACTATGGAATTGGTTGTGTAAATGTCATGTTTTATGTTTCAAAACTGGTTAGACTATTTTGGTGTCCTTTTTTCAGCTAGCAGCTACGTTCATTTGGTGCAAGACAAATTGTTTCCTTGCTCTTAAAGGTGCAACGAGAGACTTCACATAACAGGTGTCCCTAAAATATTAAAATTCTGATTTCTGTACTAATGTAAAGCTTAATTCCTATAAAAAATATCAGCCCAGAAGGTTTTGATCAAACGAACGAAATACCAATATCTGAAAACGGGAAAATTCAGAGAAAATATAACTTTTGCAAATATGAATGTCTGCCGGAGATCCGCTGAAGCGTGTGGCCCTGGGATAGGGGTAAAGTTACTATGGGGGTCAAATGTTTGAACTGCTCTAAATCTAATGTGATATAGCTCAAGTTATTCCTTAGGTAACCAGGAGTAAAAAGTCAATTGGGTTACATGCGTGTGGTGCTTCCTTTCCAAGATATTTGGAAAAATAGGCTAAAGGTCATTTGTTTATTCAAGAAAGGTCAACGTTTGCAATACCCAGATTTCTTTGTTAACAAATATCAAAAAAAATTTATTGATACTAATTCAAAATATATATATATTTTTTATTTTGCAAAGGGTTGGTTCCCTTTAATAGGGAGGGGTATAATGTCTCCATCCGCATAGAGTCCTACAGAGAATTTTGTACCCCTCCCATTATAACAACAAGGAGATGTGGAAAGTGCAAAAGCATTTCATATTTGGAATCAGTATCATTGAATATTTTTAAGTATTTTTTACAAAGACATCTGGTAGCCCAGGAGCTAGCAGACATTTGTAACACATCTCAAGTACAAACGGTTTGAGTGATTAAATATGTAGAAAGACTGACAGGGACCTCTGAAACATAATTCTTAAGTGTCACAGATGGTGCCTTAAGGAGAGGGGCCAAGACAAAGTTTGGACAGGGGTCAAATTTTTAAATTGATCGAATCGCGTTGAAAAGTATACCATGTTATTTGTCTAACCACAAGGATTCAGGAAAGGTATAGTTTGTACTATCTCCAACATAAAGTTTAAAAGTTATAAGCTAAAAACAGCAAAAATCAATAAAAAGGGTCAATTTCAGTTGTACAGGGGTCAAATTATTAAGTTGCTCCGATTTGGATAAAAATGGTGCAAATTGTTGGTGGAGCTCATAGGATCAAAATAAGGAATAGTTTTGAGTATCTCAAATGCTGGCTTAAGAAAGTAGGGGGGAAACAAGGTCAAGCCCCATTGAACGCAATGGACGTTGACCTTCTGTGCCCCCTACATCGGTAACTAAGTATTTTAGACAGTCAAAACTATTCCTTATTCTAATCCTATGAACTCCATCAATAATTTGCACCATTTTTTATCCAAATAGGGGCAACTTAAAAATTTGACCCCTGTACAACTGAAATTGACCCTTTTTATTGATTTTTTGCTGTTTTTAGCTTATAACCCTTAAACTTTACATTGTAGATAGTACAAACTATACCTTTCCTGAATCCTTGTGGTTAGACAAATAATATGGTATGCTTTTCAACATGATTGGATCCATTTAAAATTTTGACCCCTGTACAAAGTTTGTCTTGGCCCCTCTCCTTAAGGCACCATTTGCTGCACTTAAGAATCACGTTTCAGGGGTTTCTGTCAGTCTGTCAACATATTTAATCACTCAAACCTTTTGTACTCGAGATGTGTTACAAAAGTCTGCTAGCTCCTGGGTTATGGGTATTGCAAACGTTGACTTTTAGTACAAAAAGGTACCAAAAGAAACAATATGAGCTATTCTAAGCATTCTCTGTCAGCTGAAAAACCGCGAAGTTGCTAGAACTAAGCAATATTACTAACACACTCAAAAAATATATCTGTTTTTTTTTGGGGGGGAATTAAGGCATGGCGGTTGCCTTAATTTAATTAAGTTATATGGAAAAACTTCTTTTTATGTAAGTTTGTTGCTACAGGTCACGAAATGTTTATTTCAGTAACTTAAATTTCTTGAAGGTGACAACTTTTTCCGTATTATTCCCTTTTGATGTCAATGTTGCTGAAATTTACCTGAGTGGGCATAATGCGAATATTTTGCTGTAATCAATTTCTGCCAAGCAAACGTACTAAAACACATCTGATACTGATTTCCAATTTTTTGACAAACAGGAAGCGACAGATAGAGGATACAATGGATAAGGAACGGGCTCGACTGTTAGAAGCATATAACGACGCCATTGAAAAAGGAAATAAGAAAACCACTGGAATGGTTAGGCGTACGGACCACGGCCAAAGGCGGAATCTAAAGGACAATTTCACAGAAAGAGATTTGATACAAGTTATCAAACAACCTATTTTATTCGCAGTTTTCAACTTTATAGCGTTTGCTGCTTCTGGCGTACTTTTAACCTATCTTCCGTTATATTACAAACAACTCGGTTTAAATGCTGATGAGATAGGCGTACTCATGAGCATTCAATCATTGGTATCTATTCCATACACTCCATTTTTGGGATACATAGCGGATAGGTTTTCAATTCGTAGGCTTCTTCTCTCTGGATCTCTTCTAGCTGGCGCCTGCAGTCACTTTGCTCTATATTTTGTTCCAAAGGTGAAACACGTTGATTGCGCATCTCTAGCTATATGTCATAATCAGTCAATAGAAAGGGAAGAATTTGTAACTCGAGGAGCTTCCACAAAGCACGATGAGCTTTCTTCAATTACTAACCAAACTTTCGAAAAGTATACATTACCTCTTACAAATGACTTAATTTCGTGTTATGGAAATAAAACGGACACAGGTTATTGGTATAATGCTGATGATCTGCGAACGGTGTTCATATATCTTCTATTGATGAATATTATTTGTCAGCTTGTTACTTCTCCTTGGTGTCCATTTAGTGCCGCTGTGGTGTTGGAAGCATTAGGCGCGGAAAGAAGAGACCAATATGCTTATTATAAAGGAATTGGTGCAGTGGGACTCTCACTTGCGTAAGTAAAAGACCATTTATTTCATCTTGCTCGTCGGATCTTTTAATTTTATTACTCGCAAAATTAACCAAAGTAAAAACAAAATATAATGCAATTTCCTCCTTCTAAACATCACCATCATCATCATCATCATCATCATCATCATCATCATCATCATCATCGTCATCGTCATCGTCGTCGTCGTCATCCATCATCGTCATCCATCATCATTGTCATCCATCATCATCATCATCATTCATCATCCATCATCATCGGAATGTATTCTGGAAAAGCAATCCAGATGCCGGCAGATGATAAAATGAAGAATCTCTGATTGGTGATAGTTTGGAATGAGAAACTTCAACAGCTAGTTCATGGAATCTGAGTTAGGGATCCAACTGCAGATACCCACGACGCAGTTGGCTCATGAGATCTGGTCCTCTCAATAGGTGCATAGGGTGGAACGGTGAAGAGTCCCACTTCTCTGCGGTTTTCCCCCAGAGGTTTAATTTGATGAGCGATGTCTTTTTCATACGTATAATAAAGATATGCAATGCCCTCTACTGCGCCAGTTGAGACAGCGGGGCGGAGTTGCTCCAATCGCTGCACAACTATCATATGCCCATGTTTGGTCATTCTTCACTTCAAAATTTTTTTTTTTATAAATAAGTGCAAGTGTTGTGTTTGAAAATATGTTTTATTATTTTTTACTTGTCTGGACTTACTCCTTAATACATCTGTGTAGATTGATCTATCAAATGTATTTTCAGGGTCGTGGTTGGTGGACTATTACTTGATATGACCAGATTCCAGATCACTCACTGGCGTATCCCAAAGAGAAATCAATCTAATTTTCTAGTAGTTTTTGCTTCGTATACTCACCTAATGTAGTCTCCGCACCCGTGGCATGCCTGATGTCGGATCAACTGTAAGGATTAACCATAAATAGTCGTATTGGACTGCTTCCAATTAAATTCATTGCTGGAATGAAAATTCTCTTTAAAATACTGGCAGGCTATTTCAAACAAGTTTGCCCCCACTATAGTTGAAATAAACGATTTTTTACTGCAATAACTGAAAACAAACTGCTAGAAATCCTCTGCCAACGAAAAGAGCATCCTTCAGGCTTCTAGAGATTTTGTGTTCGTGTCTATCGAGCATTCTAACTGAATAATCAGAGTTTTGTTGACGTGTTAATTTTGCAGCGTTGGAGCAAATCTGGCAATGCTTTACTAGGTTTTTATCCTGTAATTTCCTTGTTCTCTTCCTTTACTCTCTTAACTTTCTATTCGGTTAATGACTAGTTATTGATTATTTGTGTTTAATTATAATACACTAGAGAACAACTAATACTCTTTTTCCATTTGTGACGTAATTCTTTATTGAATGTATTTTGTTTCGGAGGAATTTGAATATTGACTATGATGCTTGTCTGTAATCGCGTATTGGATAGTCTGTGGCCAATAGAGAAAAAGGTCTTTCATGGCTAAACACTATTATGAAACATCACGTTATCAAGCAGTTAAAGCTATAATGGCACATTTTTTGAAGAGCGCCCCCCCTTTTCAAAGTTGACATTTTGGCACAGTTACGTGGTGATTGTCCTAGGAAACTACACCTTCGAACGACAATGCTAGAAATGCGTATTTATATAAAATAAGCGATTTTTGTAATTAGCATCGGGATCCCCGATTGGACTTCGGCAGAGCTGGAAATTGCGATCGTTTATGTCCCGGCCATGATGAATAGTGTCCTCGAAGATAACCCTAACTTGACTTGCCTTAACCAATAAAACAACTAATGGGGTAGCGTAGATATGTACATGGCGCTATTTCCCGGCTATTCACATTGGAAGGCCGTTTCCAGCACCGTGACTTATTATCGGGATCCCCGAAATATTCTTCCTACATTACCAAATTCCGTCGTTTGTGACACCAGACATTTTCGAGTTTAACCATTCACAGGTTATAGTTCTTACTACCGTTTCCAATGCAACCGTATAAAAATCTCAATATCAAAAAATAAAAAATTGGGGGCGCTTCTTCAAATAGTGTGGCTAATTGCTTTAAATAAGAGGCTTCCAAAGAAGACGATGCGATGGTGTTTGGAGAAGAATGAGCACGTACACAGGCAGATATTTCTATTTAAATTAAACAAGAAATGTCTTTAAAAAAGAAACGCCTCAGGATCCACGTTATATTACAATTATTTACATATGGCCCATGTCGCTATCTCTGTGCCGTGATGTCAGCTATTAGGTGCATATATTTTGCGAGTTATATAAATGCCGTCTTTGATGCACAGACTTACGCTATCATACGGAGTCAACGCTTGTTCTTAACCATTGCTATCAATATAAACTGGCTACTGTCACGCATGAGATAGTGATGTGGCCCATAGTTTTTTTGTGGTTCTTTTAAACTCTGAGGCAATGACAATTGGCAGGTTGGTTGTACATATCTGATGTATATTTTTGTATTTGTAAAGAAGCATAGCGACCTGCTGGTTTATGTCGCTAAAGCATCTTATTACAGTATTACTATGATTGCAGCCAATAAATATAACAGCAGAAACCTATATGAATCAAACCTGTTGGTTTATTTTATCGTCAGG
This sequence comes from Ophioderma brevispina, assembly GCA_023653785.1. Taxonomy (NCBI): domain Eukaryota; kingdom Metazoa; phylum Echinodermata; class Ophiuroidea; order Amphilepidida; family Ophiodermatidae; genus Ophioderma; species Ophioderma brevispina. The sequence goes on along the minus strand of JAMKCH010078409.1, from coordinate 3,126 downwards.
ATAGAGGCAAAACAAAAAGTTTGCAATTTTAACTGCTTAGTTGTCCAGGTAAACAAGGATTGTATTTATTAATCTTTCCCTGGAGATGGCCAGAGCACACAAGTGTTTGAAAAAAAACGTATGCGCTTGCCGGATTCGAACCGTGACCTCCGTATTACAGTGACGCTTTCTAACCAACTGGCCACAATACATGCCCTGGGACTAGCACACATTTGTACACCTCTCAAGTACAAAAGGTTGAGTTATTAATATGTTGACAGACTGACCGGCACCCCTGGAAACGGCGATTCTTAAGTGCCGGAAATGGTGCCTAAGGAGAGGGGGCCAACAAATTTGTACGGGGTCAATTTTTTAAATTGATCCATCATTTGAAAAGCACACCTTGGTGAAGATGTTCCTAACCATAAGGATTCAGAACAGGTATAGTTTGTAATAGGTACAGCCTAAAGTTTCAGAGTTATAGGCTAACAACAGCAAAATCATAATAAGGGTCAATTTCAGTTGTACAGGGGTCCATTTTAAAGTTGCCCCTATTTGGATAAAAAATGGTGCAATTAATTGGTGGAGTTCATAGGATTAAAATAGGAATAGTTTTTGAACTGTCTTAAATGCTTAATTTCCGATGTAGGGGGCACAGACGGTCAACGTCCATTGCATCAAATTGGTTGATCTTGTTACCCTCCTACTTTCTTAGCAGCATTTAAGACACTCAAAACGATTCTTTACTTTATCCTATGAGCTCCACCAAACTTTGCACCATTTTATCCAAATCGGAAGCACTTTTAAAATTTAACCCCTGTACAACTGAAAATTGACCCTTTTTATTGAGTTTGCTGTTTTTAGCCTATAACTCTGAAACTTTAGCTGTACATATTACAAACTAATCCTTTCTGATCCTTATGATTAGAACACAATAACATGGTTTGCTTTTCTCAACATGATTGTATCATTTAAAAAAATTTGACCTGGACAAACGTTGTTTTGGCCCCCCTCTCCTTAAGCACCACTTGGCGGCACTTAAGAATCACGTTTCATGGAGTTCTGTCAGTCTGTCGCATATTTAATCACTCAAACCTTTGTACTAGAGATGTGTTACAAATTTTTCTGCTCCTGGTTATAACAGGGTGTAGAGGAGCGATTAGATATCGGTAGAACTTTTCATATAGAGTCCCATTGAATCCAAATGATGTAATTGGCATTCATCCGTCAACACTACTGCCAACGTCTACAGCGCATATGACGGAATCATTGTACTACCTTATTGCATCAGGGGACTTCTATATAAACGTCTACCTAGATTCATCTAAGGTGTTTAGTTCGAAAAGTGTCCATCGCTTTCCTATCTTATAGCATCATAACGGTATATTTCATAACAATTTATATTTGTTTTGAATTTTAACTGCTTAGTTCTCCAGGTAGACAAGGAATGTTATGTTTAATTTTCCCTGGAGATGGCCAGCGCACACAAGTGTTGAAAAAAAACCCATATTCGCTTGGCCGGATCGAACGGGCTACCATCCGTATTACTAGTGACGGCGCTCTAACCACTGATCCACAACTGGGTTGAAACAGGAGCGATAGATATCATCTATAGGTGTTATTTCTAAGGTGTTCCATCGCTTCCTAGCGGATAGCATCATAACTGTATAATTACATATACAATTTATATTTTTTTGAAATTTTAACTCTTAGTTCTCCAGTAAGACACGGATGGTATTTTAATCTTCCCTGGAGATGGCCGGCGCACACAAGTGTTGAAAACCCTATGCGCTTGGCCGGATCGAACTGGATTCGAAATTATAATTAGCAATTAAAAAAAAAAAAAACAGTGATATATGCAAATAACATCCCTTTATATGCATCTGGCTTTTGAGAATACTTTTATTGAACTTCTTGACCCGAAAACGTTTTTTGACACGAAAATCATCTTCTTACTAGGTTATATAATAGATTTTACGGTTTTCTTTAGATGAGATGCCGGCTTTCTCTGGCAGTTCTGGCAATTGTTCTGTGGAATCCCCTTGACGCCAGAAACACACATTTGACATAAAGTCGTTATAGTAAGGGGCCTATTGCCTTTAAAATGGGCCATTTTGGAAAATGTTGGTTATGCAATTTGCCATCACTTAATTTTGTCATCCTACTTTCATGAACTATCACAACGCCAATATTGATGTTTACTGTCATTGCAAATGTTAATATCCAGCCCTATTTGGAAGCTTTCCTAAGGCCCTTTTTCACCTAATGCTGCAGCACTGTTGGTCACTGATATTCAGGGGGAAAATGAGATGACATTTAAAGGCTGACTCAGAGATTGAGGGCGCACTCAATTTTCAAACAAATCGTATTTTTTTGCATATACATAATCCTTGTCCAAATACTAATCACTGTGTGAAATAACTAAGCTCAAACCGACGTCCTTCATATTATAGAAAATCACAACTTAAAATTCCGGATCCGGAATTTTTGTTATACATGGTATTGTTATACTGTGCATAAATGTTTACTGCATGAAAACGAAAAATCCGATTGGAATTAAGCATTTTAGGTGACTATCTTTAGTTCTAGATGATTATTTTAATTACCACACAAACAAATTATATTTCATAATCTCTGAGTCAGCCTTTAATTAATTTTCAAGGAAATGTGCACATACTAGACGTGAAAAAAATTATTTCGGAAAACATTTTGTACTTCCTAGGGCTGTGCCACCTTTGTAAGTGCTACAAGATCTGTCCGCGGCCCTAAGTGTCAAATACCTTTGGTGGATGTTTTTTTTTTTTGTTTTAGAGCAAAGCACCAGAAACTGAGAGAATACTGGCTGATTAAATGTATTTTTAGCCATTCTAGCAGTACTTGTTTTCATACTTGTAGTTGGAATGCGTTCCTGTATTACCTGTATTAAACACAGGGAAGTGCATTTTCAACAAAAAGACAGTTAAAGCGGGCACTGGCATATTTTCAGAAAATATGAAACTTATTAAATTTGCTCGCAAATGATAGTCTAAGCCATTGGAAGAATAGAGATATATAATACACATAAAAAGAACATACCAAAAGCAGATAAGGACATTAATCTAACTAAGGACTTTAACTAAAGACATCCAGGTAATTTATAGGCTAACT